>JAHIAM010004458.1:0-32270 GCA_021605205.1 Aegilops longissima | reverse complement strand
CCTGGCGCCTCCTCCTCCTGCAACACCTCCTCCTCCTCCCGTAGTTGCTTAGCGAAGCCCTGCCGGAGTTCTGCTGCATCCACCACCACGCCGTCGTGTTGCTGGATCATCATCAACCTCTCCTTCCCCCTTGCTGGATCAAGAAGGAGGAGACGTCATCCGCTCCGTTCAGCACTAGGTCATCGGTGATCTGAATCACGGCGAGTACGACTCCATCATCCCCGTTCCATTGAACGCTTCCGCATGCGATCTACAAGTGGTATGTAGATGTAATCACTCTCCCATGAGTCGTTGCTAGATGAACTCATAGATGGATCTTGGTGAAACCGTAGGAAAAATTTTAATTTTCTACAACGTTCCCCAACAGTATGCGCCCGGCCGGTTGTGAGAGAGCTCCTCTGGGTAGGCTACGGTGTGTTGCCGCGCCCGGGTATGTGCCTAGTAAAGTGAGCGCCGTTCGTGCGGCGGAGGAGTTTGTGAGCCGGAAAAATTGTGTGCTCCATCTTCCACCTTCGTTTGTGCGAGTGAGAGAAAGTGAGCTGGTATCGGGTTTGTCCCAACATATATATATGTTGATTATACAGATAGAACTGGACCGTGGTCGGCAATAATTTTCAGACCAATGATATGATGATGAAACTGATCCGTGCTGTGTTAGAACCTGCTTGGAGACTTAATTACAAAAGAGGCATGAGCCATGCATTCTGAAATTGGACCGAGACTTATTCAGCATTTGGCCTTGAGGTCATGCAGTAGGATCAGAGAAAAGAAGAAATACGACATTGATGTTCTAAGCAAAGAAAAGAAATACGGTATAGTGGAATAATATTCGGCGTGGTTATCTAGTCTTGAGTAGATAAAGACGAGAGAAGGTGGATGTGCATCATCCATATCAGTTCATGATGTTAATACTAAATACCGTTGACCTGCATCTAGTACATCAATGGTTCCCTAAGGTTCACACCTCTATCTAGTACAGGGGAAAAACGGAGATATTAACCTACAGAGGAAGCGAGGAAATTCCCTTGAAGCATCCATGCCAATTAATTAAGTCTTGATAGTATGCAAGAGGACCTGGAAAGAAAATAAATGCGATCGACATTACCATTCTAAGCAAAGAAAAAAAATTATGATATAGGTGAAAAATGAGTGGAGGGAAGTGTGTGTAGTACATACACAATAAGAATGGATTAGCGTAGTAACACGCAGGATGACAAAACGCAGTTGCCAAATCAGAGTATAAATTTATGCAACATGGTCATAAATAAGCGCAAATATCTTGGTGATATGAAACACGGAATAGAAAAGACCAGAAATATATGAACATGAAAGATGGGCATCACAATCTTATTCCAAACCATATTTTGTACCTTGGCCATCAACTAGAGTAAGCAAAATCCAGTTCAGGGGAATACATGAGAACATTTATGCTCTATCATATCTTCATGGTGTCACAATATAGTAGTTTTACCAATTACCATTTCAGTGAAAAATCACTATTCTACAAAATTTCAGGACACATGTGTTATTATATTCATATACATGAATTACATTCTTAAGGATTTCTTTGCCTTCAAGCAATAATTAGCCAGCAGTTCGTCCAAATAGACCTGATCATAAAGAGAGAAGAAAACAAGGACAAGCATCAAATAAAAAAAATAAGTTTAACGAGCTCAGTTATAAAAATATCTTGAGATTACATATTAGGACATGGCCTAAGAAAATTAATGGTGGACCGCCATATAAATGCTAGGGTTCATACCAGTCAATAAAATAAAACGGCAAAAAAATAATATAATGGCAGAAAACAACAATATTTATGGGGATACTGAAGCCGTTTATATAATTGTACTTGTATACAAAGTAAGCATGGACAGAAGAGAGGTCATATATGTACCTGGCTACCACTTTCAGCATATGAATCTTCTATATCCAATCCTCATTGTCATCGTCCTCACCTTTCTCTACAAAGACAAAGAATTACATTTTAGTGTCAACACGGTTGTTTGTGTTTCATGTTTTTTCAACGTGTACAATACTTACATTGACATTGTAGGATTCATCCAAACTCATATAGTTCTCCGCGGCATGTCTGTCCTCATTAAATGACAACGAGTCATCCTCGCTATTGATACATCTTCAACGTATCTATAATTTTTGATTATTCCATGCTATTATATTATCTGTTTTGAATGTTTTATATGCATTAATATGCTATTTTTTATTATTTTTGGGACTAACCTATTAACCTAGGGCCCAGTGCCAGTTCCTGTTTTTTCTTTGTTTTTTAGTTTCATAGAAAAGAAATACCAAATGGAGTCAACCTTCATGATGATTTTTCTTTGACCAGAAGACAGACTTGGAGATGAAGTTGGAGGAGCCACGAGGCGGCCACAAGGACGGAGGGCACGCCCCCCACCCCTGTGGCCCCCCTGTGCCTCTCCTGACCTAATTCTTTCGCCTATATATTTCCAAATATCCCCAAACAATCAGAGGCTTCCACGAAAACACTTTTCCACCGCCGCAACCTTCTGTACGTGTGAGATCCCATCTAGGGACCTTTTCCGACACCCTGCCGAAGGGGGATTCGATCATGGAGGGCTTCGACGTAAACTCTATTGCCCTTCCAATGAAGCGTGAGTAGTTCACCACAGACTTATGGTTCCATAGCAAGTAGGTAGATGGCTTCTTCTCTCTCTTTGATTCTCAATACCATGTTCTCCTCAATGTTCTTGGAGATCTATTCGATGTAATAATTTTTTGCGATGTGTTTGCCGAGATCCGATGAATTGTGGGTTTATGATCAACTTATCTATGAATATTATTTTAATCTTCTCTGAATTATTTTATGCATGATTTGATATCTTTGCAATTCTCTTCGAACTATAGGTTTGGTTTGGCCAACTAGATTGGTTTTTCTTGCAATGGATGAAGTGCTTAGCTTTGGGTTCAAATCTTGCGGTGTCCTTTCCCAGTGACAGCAGGGGCAGCAAGGCACGTATTGTATTGTTGCCATCGTGGATAAAAAGATGGGGTTTTCATCATATTGCTTGAGTTAATTCCTCTACATCATGTCATCTTACTTAATGCGTTACTCCGTTCTTTATGAACTTAATACTCTCGATGCAAGCTGGATAGCTTTCGATGTGTGGAGTAATAGTAGTAGATGCAGAATCGTATCGGTCTACTTGACACGGACGTAATGCCTATATTCATGATCATTGCCTTAGATATCGTCATAACTTTGCACTTTTCTGTCAATTGCTTAGCAGTAATTTGTTCACCCACCGTATTATTTTCTATCTTGAGAGAAGCCTTTAGTGAAACCTATGGACCCCGGGTTCCATCATATAAGTTCCCGATCTATCATATTAGTTTTCGACTACTATTTTGCAATCTTTTACTTTCCGATCTATAAACCAAAAATATCAAAAATATTTACTTTATCGTTTATCTAACTCTATCAGATCTCACTTTTGCAAGTAACCATTAATGGATTGACAACCCCTTTATCGCGTTGGTGCAACTTGTTTGATTGTTTGTGAAGGTATTCGGTGATTTGTGCGTTATCTCCTACTGGATTGATACCATGGTTCTCAAACTGAGGGAAATACTGATCTCTACTTTGCTGCATCACCCTTTCCTCTTCAAGGGAAAAACCAACACAAGCTCAAGATGTAGCAGCTGTCGCCATCATCTCCATCGTAATCGTTATCCCGATCCATATGTACACGTGCAAATATAGTATTTTATCAATTCAAAAATCATGTAACATAACTGCAAATATAATCATAATATGAATATATCTCCTAGTCTGGGGAGGCGATGGCCAACAACGTTGTAGACGCACATACACCACAACACCGATGGATCGATCGATCCTCAGTGTGCAATTAGTTTACACGGCAAACAATGGCGGGAGGCTCGAGAAACCCAGCACGACAATGACCAACACGTGTCCGTGACCAGATCGTTTAGAGGAAGGAGAAGCGCCGCCATCAGAGGCATCGGCGACGGTTGTACCCAAGAAGAAGTGTAGAGAAAGACGAACCTGCGTTCTTGTCGCCTCGGAAAGGGCGTCAACAGTCGTCGTTGCCGGTGGCGGTGCAGTTAGGGCTCCCCCTCGGCAAGAAAACGGCGGTGGCAGACGGTCGCCTACCCTAGGGTTTCAACTGTTGGCGGCGGCGGGCCGACCTGTATGAGTTTTTTCCCAAACAGCAGCGGGCGGGCGCACGCGGACGGGCTACGGCAGCAGGCGGCCGTACTCGACCGCCAGGTATGTCGATGCGTGCGGCGTACATCAAGCGGTTATGCACCCCGTACGTCGACGCAGGTGTGGGCAGGAGTACGTCGGGCGGTATGCATACGCGCTGTGAAATGACCTCCCTGCCCTTTATACGTTGCGGGGGGTGTCGTACCGAAGCACTTCTCTTGGAAACGTACAAATCTAACTCACAGCGATTCTAAATTAAAACTGGTAGGAAAGAATTAGTGCAGTGCTAAGACAACTCCATTCCCATGAATGGAGCAATAATTAAATAGCATGGCAAAATGTGAAGTTGATGGAAAAAGAAGCAATAGTATAGTACAACGGTTGGATGAAGACTGCACTAAAAACTGTTTTTGCAGTTAAGAAAGGCCAGACAGATCATAGATTAGGAATTTTCATCAAACATTTTATTTTATCAAACAAATTTAATACACCATTAATATTATTTGAGAGAACTAAATATCAGTAGACAATTTCTATATAAATGAAAGAACACAAAATTAGCTGAAATAGCTACAATGTAATAGAAGACCAGCATACCTAATATGAGTATTTAAGTATGTCATAGCCAACAATTTAAGAAAAAACAAGATATACCAATAATAATATAGGATGAAAAAGGCACACCAATAGGCAGGCCACATCATATGTCGGTTTAAATGTTCTTTCTCATTCCTGCGTCCAAGTACATGACGTGTATGGTACTGTTACTGAGAAGAAGGAATACCCAAACTCTCAGTTCTTCGGGATTAAGGCAATAGTATGTTGGAATAGAAAGGACTTTCAGCCGCTTTCTGCTTAGCTGCACCACAGGATCACCACTAACTAAATTAATCATGTCACATTTGGCAAAAAAAAAATTGAGTAGAACCTTTGCTTTTACTTGGAACGATAATACCACCAGAATCACCATTGATGTGACCGTCGCCTCCCTACTCTTGCTGCCCTGTAATTACTGATTCTCTTCTGTTGATTTCACCAATATAGGATTCAATCTAAGAGTCACCTTTCACAATCTTGATTTCTTGCATAATACCACCAGAATCACCGTTGATGTGATCGTCCAAATAGAGAAAAAAAAATGAAATCTAGCCACTTCTTACTGGAACGTACTGAGGAACTGGCGTTAATAGATCTGTTTTTGATACTGAGAGATGCATGTGAAGGTGATCCCTGACCATGACGCTTAGATATATGAGGACATGATCAGTACGTGAGAGATCGTACCAGATTCTTCCTTCCGTCTTGCTACCCATCATCGTTCCCCCAGGACTCCTCCTTGCCGTTTAGTGGAGTTTAGGAGTTTGAACACGACGTGGAGAGAGAGAGAGAGAGAGGGGGGATGCGATGGGACGGGATCAACTTGCACATCCCGAGGAAAGATCAATCAGGTGCTGGTGTCTGTCACCCGGAACTCATCGACAATAACATCAGGGGACGGACGGCGGCGTGGGTGGAATTGAGCGTGTAGTAGGAGAGGGTCGTGTGGAGAGGGCAGGTTATTAAGAAGTTGTTTATTTTCCTAGGTTTTTTTTGAGACGTTTTATTTTCCTAGGGTTAGGGCTATATTAGTTTTTTTCCTTTTACAGAGTGTAGGGGCAAATTTAATAGGGTGAGACCCCATGATTGTCTGCTAGTTTGCTTACGCATATTATACGCCCATGTAAAAGGATTTTCTCAGCGTCCATAGAAAAAGATATGTATGTATGTATGTATCCACTTCAGTCAAATTTAACATAAACATTTTGAAATGGAAGGAGAACTACAGTATGCACATTTCTCAAGATCATCACCTCGACAGACAAGTTCTCCAGTTTTGGAAAGCACTGCAGCAATTCAACGACAATGTCCACCTTATAATCGATGTAGATGAACAAGGTATTGACAGATTGCCGCATTGTTGTAAGACCGACTGCCCCAAAACGCTTCATAAAAATTAACAGAAGATATGTCACAAAACTAATAGATTAAAGGTTGGACGAAATAAAATTGGTTTCCTCTCAAACAAGATGAAGCTGGAAGTATTGTCAAAACTCAATACCGCAAGACATGTGAGACGACGTGGATACAGATCAGGTGCAAAGACACCGGTTACCCAAATCCTCACCCTACATGAAGCAAAGAACATATTTCAACAAATTATTGGAACTAACATCGGAACAAGTCATCACCCTATTCCAGAATCAGGGAAAGTCGGTACCTCAACACGTGCGGGCGCAGACACGAACGCGAATTCACCCAGCGTCCCCAGTTTAGGTGCAGAGACAACAGTAATCGAACAGTGGTCGTCCACTTTATCGCGGATCTACCGTTGAAGCGAAGGCGCATCCTTAATAATGAGTTTTCCGTAGTTACAACAAATGCCAATGCTTACAAGGTTATACGTGTTTATTGTGATGCGACGAACTCCCCCACTGAAAATAAGCAGCAGAGACTCAAGTGCAGGGCAACTAGAGTGGACTATGCTTTGAAGCGAGACCTCTGTTATAAGAAATTCCACAAGCGATAGTCTTTTCACCAGCGGTAGCTTAAGCGTCCCTGCATAATTGTCTGGTATATTGCAAAGAGCAAAGCCGAGTGTGTGCAAAGAGGAGGAAAACCTAAACACGGACTCCGACGCTGAGGGCACGATGAATACACCCAGTGGTGTATCCTCTTGCGTTGTGAATCCTGGGAATAGATAGTAGAACTCAAGAATCTGGAGATTGTTGAGATTTGACGATCGGAGCCAGGCAACAATGATGGCAGGTCTGCACCGCAGGTAGCACGCCGGGATAGAGAGGCGTCTTACTGAGTCAGCATGACTGGACAAGATGAATTCCGGAAGACTGACAACATTAACGACAGAATTTCTAGAGTGCCGAGTTCCAGTATAACATCTGAAGACGGCCTCGGTGACCGCGGATAGTTTCAAGATGATGACAATATGAACTGTTTCTCCATCGTTAAAAAGACGGGCAAGAGAGAACTCGTGATAGTTGAGATTCAAAGGAGCGGTGAGCCATAAAGGCGCCACCTCGGCGAGGATTCTAGTACGGATGCCCTCCTTGATGGGGAGACGAGAGATGATCTCACCTAGGACGGCGTCTGGGAGGTCGCTGATGTGATCCAGACGAGACCCCTCTTCTTCATCCTTGGATCGAGGAAGAGCATACTTGCCGCTTCCCTCCCCTACGGCGACAAACACACCACCAGAAGGCGGCGTCGCCGATGGCGCCACTCTCGCCCTCTTGGAGCTAGGAGTAGCACATTCCATCTCCATCTCCATCTCCATTGCAGGGGTCGCACCGCACACGACAAGTGCTCAGTGAGGTGGATCTGGAAAAATGGATTATAACCTGTCCACCCACGAAACAACTTAAATACTGAGAGGAACGGGAAAGGTACAGATTAATTACCTCTCCTTTATTTTTCCCGTAAATTGTAGATGCCTGCTTGAAACAATAATACAGTCACGGCTTTGATTATGCGAGATGCACTGTTGAACACGCAGACCAGGCATGAGCTTGCGCCTCCGTGTTTTAATTTTTTACAGCATGTACATACATTAAAAGAATCTGTTCCACGCCGGAAGCATGGGTGGGCAGCACACAAAGACATCGTGTGATGTTATATAGTCATGTTAGCTCGTGTCTGTGTTCTGAACGATTCCGTCGACTCGTTCAGACGGAGAGGCACGGACATGAACCAGTGGAGGCATGTTGTGGTATTACATAGAGTCACGTACGAGCGTTTACTGCAGAAACACAACGGAATTGGATTCAGATATGAACCCTCACTGTTTACTTTATGAGACAATGAATGGACGATCCGAGAGACACTGTCCTTAAAAGCACGGGCAAGAACTCTGTACAACCACGGTTCTGTACCAAGGAGCAACTGTCAAACGCACGGAAGTGAAGCAAAGAGGACCAGGCTTTTAGTAATAGAAGAAGCACTCCATCGGCTGGCGTTTCTCCTTTGTCAGGCACACAGTAGGACGGCTGTGGAAGGCACGCTTTTCAGGCAGAGAACGAACGTCACGATGCCACGACAAGGTGAAATCATGGTTGTACAGATGCACTGTTGAACAGTCACGGCTTTGATTATACAATATGCACTGTTGAACACGTAGACCAGGAACGGGTGTGCCCCTCCGAGTTTTAATTTTTTACGACACATACATACATTAAAAGAATCTGTTCCACGCCGGAAGCACGGGTGGGAAGAACACAAAGGCATCGTGCAGTATTATATAGAGTCAGGTAAACTAGTGTCTGTCTTCTGAACAATCCCGTCGACTCGTTCAAACGGAGAGACACGGGACGTAAATACGCGGAGGCATGGAGTGGTATTACATAGAGTCACGTCCGCGCGTTTAGCATGCAACCATGAGAGTCACGGTTGAACATTCACCAGTGGCATGGCCATGGCTGCCCGTGCCCTTCGGTTATTTTTATCTCTCTGTCATGCAGCAGAGAAGCATGCTTGTATGCTTACAACATCCACGTTCAGAAACCGACGCGGCTGCGGAAAATAACAAGGAAACCTGTGCCTCTGATATTTTTCTCCGCCGAGTAAAAATACATAAAGAAACAAAAGGCGTTCTTATTTAAATTTGTTTTCTTTCTATGACTGCAGCAAATTAACTTACAAGCCGTTCTTATAACCACACAACGAGAAAATAAACAATCGACACCAGCCCGCCCTCCACACCGATCACTTGCTATTTCATCACTCCACGTGCAGCCTTGTTTTTGAATGTTCAGCGATCCATTCTTCCTTCTCGACACTTGTGCAACCCCACCCTTCTGCATGCCTATTCAACCTATTTGCCTGCAATATTAACATTCATACATAAAAATAAAGCGAAATATTGTAGTCATCACTGTTTTTTGCTTACGCCCTGTTTAGGCTGCATTATTACCTTTTAATTTTTCTTTTCGTACTGCTCTCCGGTACCAAAAAGTCTCCACTCAGAACTTTCCTTTCTGAAAATGGACCGCGCAGATTTCGTGCCTTGTCCTGGGCTTCCCTGCACGCATTCTGTGTGCCTGGCTTGTGTGATGTTCGATTCTTGCGTAGATGCAAGAATTTGGTAAATGCTCCCTGCTATCAGTGGGGTCGTTGGAGGTGCTGGTGTCTGATGTCTTCCTCCTGGGCTTGGAGTGCATTGTCCTGGGCCGTTTGATGTCCTCGATGGTGTTGTCGGTGTTGTCGGCCATTTCATTGACCTTGCCCTCTTCTCCAGCTGCGATTTCCTCTTCTCCTCTTCAATCCTCATCCTCTCCTGTACTTCTGGGTTATCCGGGCAGTTCGTTTTCCTGTGACCCTTTACTCAACAACATCCGCACTTGGATACAGCTTTGTTGCCTTTTCCTTTCTTCTCAGAACCAGCTTTGATTCGATCTCCTTTTTTCGTGCCCTTTGAGCCACTCATGGGAGGGTTCTTGAGAGTTTCGTCAAGAATGCATGTGTCTGGTTCCTCAGCAAGTGCCGCCATGACTTTTATTTTCATATCTACCGTACACTCATGCAAAACACTGTATGCCTTCTCTTTTCTGCAAGCATTTGAACAGATATCCGACAACTCAGCGTAAGCGAGGCCGAATCTCATTGTTTCATCATCTTGTGCAGTCATGCTATCACCTTGACTTGTAGACAGAACTTTCAGACTCTCTGATAGATTCCTGGTCCATCTGGGGATGACAAAGGATTTTGGAAGTTGATCGATCATGCCTGTTTGGTCCATCACCTTAAGCACATGGCAGCACTGAATGCCATCCCTACTCATTTTCTTGCAGCTGCAACTGTATATTTCTTTTTGCTCATCCACATCTACCCTGAACTCAGACCTCTCAAATTCCTCGCCCGGATATGGTTTCCACACTTTTTCTCCAGGCTCAGTAATCCTTTTAAAAAAATATTGCCTCCCCTTTGCCAGGTCAGAGCACTTGAAGTAAGTCCGGTTCCGTAGCTCCAGCTGGAATTTCCTGAAAATTTCATTGGTGTATACTTGACTTGCTTGTCTTTCAATCGGAAAACCCGTCTCTAGTGATGGCGCCTTCTCTTCTGTTCGGTGTCTTTTCTTGTCAAGCGTGGCGAGGCAATTTTGCTGAATCATGTGATACGCATTAACAAACCTTTTTATAGTGTCACTGTGCTCGACGTAATTCTTCCACATCGAATTCGTGCTCTCACTGCGAGTGGTTGTTGACGAGAAAGGATAGAAGCAGTCCTTGAAGTAAGCCGGCACCGAAAAAATTCAGAGTTCCCATAGCGTGTTCAGGTGTTTGTTGCCTTCCACCTTGTGCACAGAAATTGCTGATTTCCAGGCACGCTCAAACTCGTCTTAATTTAGTGAGTTTTTGACGATTCGAAATAAATCAGCAGACAACCCTGGGTGCTGCACAAACACTACTGCGTTATTTTCCTTTAGGTTCTTCCTAATATGCCACCAGCAGAACCTGTGCCTCGTTCTCGGAAGAGCTTCCTTTATTGCAGTCTTCATCGCCTGGTCCTGGTCTGTTATTATGTATTTCGGCTCTTTACCTCCCATTGCCTCGACAAATGTGCTTAGGAGCCACTTGAATGACCCTATATTCTCACCTTTCAAAAGGCCTAGTCCAAACAGGACGGTCAACCCATGGTTGTCGACAACTATAATTGGTGCAAATGGCAAGCCATATATATTCATAGAAAATGTCGTGTCAAAAGACACGAAATCTCCATATAGATCATAATTCATCTTGCACAAGGAGTCTGTCCAAAACAGGCTCCGCACTACATTGTTCTCTGTCTCTTCCACATGGTGGAATCCCGGCCTCCGCCTCTGCATATGGACAAACAGTTTCATGGTGTCCTTGATATTCGTGCCGCGCTCTCCAACCCTGTCCCGGCATGCAATGTTGCTTATGTCAATCATGTCGAACATAATTTCTCGCCTCGGTCTCCCCATGGCAGTAAAAATTTGCATATCCTTCCTCGATTCTAACCTCGCCTTCTGCAACACTTGTATAAAGAATTTCTCCTGAGGTGTCATCTTCTTGTAGCATCTCATGAACTTCAGCATCCAATCTGATGGGTGAAGTTGGTGGTTGTCCTCTAGGCGCACGTTCTTCAGATACCATTTCCTCGTATCTGCATCCCTCTTGGCTGTTATTTGGACTGGGCAGCTTGTCCGGATCAAGCAATTGCTCCTTCTCTCCTTAACATGTCTCTCAGTTGTTTTATTCTGCCCTTCCTTAGTGCACTGAAACACCTGCTTGTCAAGCTGCTGATCATATGTCGATCTTCTACTCATTGATCGCTTGGCAGCAAAGCCAACCTTCCTGGCATATCTGCAGAAGAAGAAAAAGCACTCACCCAATGATCCAAATACCATACCACCCTCTGGTTCGAGCGCTTAGGTGACCTCCTGAATCGTTGGGTATATGCCTTCTTTGAACATGTCGTCCATTTCTTTCTCTACAATGGTCGGCGGCGCCATGGTGATTCTGTCTACCGTGTCTTCATTCGTCTGATCGCATTCACTTCTGACGACATCAGTTTTATCGCCAGCCATAGGTCCACTTACAGCGGAGCTGCTGCTGCTCTGTTGTTGGTCACACACAGCAGCGTCGTTTCTGCATGGCACGGACAAATCCATAAATGACTCTGCCTCTCCACTGTCGCATTGTGCAATGCTGCTCCCTGTTTCTCCGGCACTCATGCAACCAAGGGACTGTGCTGCTTCTACAATGCAATCCATGCTGGCGCTGCACGCTACTCGCTGCTCTGAACGCTGTGTTCCTTTCGAAATGGATGGAGAACTATGATATTTCTTTGCCTCATCTGTTATCCCCTCCGCCAAATCCTGAACACAAGGCACGAAACATAATTAGATATCCAGAGCAGCATATGCGTTTTTTTAGTTTCTAATAAGCGGTACACCAGAGGCACTGTTCACATTACACCCAGCAGCACGAATGTGACCATGCTACACACACATCTGGACAAAGAGGCACAGATGTGCTTCTGCTTACACCATACAACCGGAGAGGCACAACAACATCCTATACAATAGAACAACTGCATATATAGCCGCACCAAACGGACAACCGTCCTCCTGTTTTGCACTTTACCCTGTTCTTCCATAAAACTGTTTGTGCGTTGAATTGAAAAAGCATAGTTCCGACGTCACCTTTGTTTTCCCATGCCTCTCTTGTCCAGCAAATCTTGGCGACAACCTCCGTGCATTGGTAATTTCGCTGACTATTCGGAATGCCATCGGAGATCCTTTGGAAGGATCCCTCATGTTGAACGGCGCAGGTGATCCTTTCAAAGGACCTTGCCTTATGTTTTCATCGATCCGTGGACTACTGCGATACTTGCTTCCTTGCTCGTACACCTACGTGTGCAAGATACTACAATTTAAATATACCAGACGAAAACAAAGAAAAAATTGCTCACAAAAAACATACATTTGCTTTAAATGTTGTTGCACGTTCATATTTGCTGTCACCTGTATTGCTTTCTGGTGCTGCTGAACAGTAAAGTTTATTCCTCCTATGTTTGATTTGTCGTTGGACTCTTCTTGCCTGCGCAAACCGTACCGAATCCTTGAACACTAATGCTTTTGTTGCCACTGATCCTTCTGCTTGCATCAAGGCCAATTCTGTTACCCTGTACCTCTTCATTATGACCGCCATCAAACGCTGGGGCGTCACAACGCCCGCTTTGCACCTTTGTGGACAACTGTGTCTTCAAAGCAAAAAATAATTAGATGCACGTGTGAGTATTACGAATAATTAGCACGTAAAACTTCCACGTACGTTCAAAACCAGCGTTTGAAGTTTTTGTCGTTACCTGCACAATCTGCTTAGTGGAGTCTCTGCTGCTTAGAATGCTCCTCTTCGCAGGTGTCTAATGCACAACATGCTCCTGGTTGGGACGTTTGCCAAGAACTTGTATCTCACTCATGACTCCAATTACTCCAGCCCGCATGGCATGTACGTGTTTGACAGCATCTGCATCCTTGATCTTCTTCTCATTTTGTAGTGATTTTTTTTCTTCCACCTCTCGATACTCAATTGCAGAGTAGATGCACAGGACAAACAGATATTACAACATTCATCCAGGATATATTAATCATTTTTTTGTTCTTAATGATCTACTAATTGGTGTTCTCAGTGGTAGCACCTTGACAACAAACGTCACAGAAATAAAAGACCAAACCCTAATGTTCAACTGCCTTGCTATTCCCTGCCTCCCATAATCCTTGCCGATGTCATTCAAAGACCAACCGTCCCTATTGTCCTGACCAGATGTCGCACTCCTGAACATCTGCCCGAAAAAGTTATAAACCCGCAGTATTAGTGTTGAAAATTTTCAAACTCGATCTCAATCTTTCTTACTAACGTACTACACTTACCACGCAACAGAGATATATTTTTACTTCTATATAATTGACATATATAAATATATACATATATTAATTTTTAATAAAACTACAATCTTAGCCCAAAGTGAGATCCTCTAATGCTAGTTTGCTTGTGCAACACTTAACACAAAGAAAACCATTCAAACATAACAAAAGGAACAAGCTCGTATTACAAGGACGAGAGTACACAAAACAAAGAAACATACTCAAATCAGAGCTACAATGTAAAACTAAACAGTTTTATTCTATGAATCTTGACCACGAGAAATTCATCCACAAATTGAATCTCGTGTATCAGGAATCGCCATGCAAAGGTGCGCTGATAAATTTTCTACTAACCTTTGATTGCCGAATCTTATGCCCTGATTGTTCGGAACTCACACCTTTCTAATTTGTGGGGAGATCTGCTTCGCTACAATTTGTCAGCGATCTCCTTCAATGATTTTGAATCTAGGAGAGAGAGAAAAGAGAAAGAGAGACGGAGAGAGAAAGAGAGAAGGAAAGAGAGAGGCTACTTCGATTTTGTGCGTGCAGGAGAAGAATAACCTGATAGGTGGGGTGAGTTTTGCTACGCATGAGAGATGCACATGTTTTTTCGGCGTGACGAGATGTGGTAGGTCGACTTCACTTGACCGTCGGCAGAGGCCGACAAGTGGGCTCTCGCCACTAATTCCTCTAAGTCTCTCATTAACTTGTGGGGTCGGCCTTATATGAGTCCTCTGAGGAGAACCTCCGTCTGGGTGAGAAAATGTGGTAGGTGGACTTGAATTCATCTTGACATGTGGGCTCTCAAATAGTTCCTCCAAGTATTTGACTAACTTGTGGGGTCGTCCGCAAGGTGAGTTCCAGATCTTTCTCCATCTAGCATCGGTGGCGACAAGCGAGGCATATTCTAGCTCTCCAAAGGAAAGCCAATCCCGATCCCTCCACAGAGTTCCCTCGTCACTGAAAATTTAGCCCCAACTATTTAGCCGCTCTAGAAGGACCAACAAGTAACATACCATCATATGATTGGTCCAATGCTGTCACAGAGAAGCTGGTGGCATCACTCCAGACCTTCAAGGACAAAGGATTCGCAGGCGCCCTGTGTGGCTGCCTCCTGATTCCAGTGGTTCGTTCACTAACTTGTACATTTCTTTATACCCACAAGCAGCTACAAGAACATGATTCATTTTTACCTCTTCCCCACTTGCAGATAACGTATTTTGAGTACCTGGATACGAAGATTATGGACCTGGAACCTGACACTCCTGCAAGACTTGTCATGTGGGACACAGAGGCCATTAAGAATTATGCTAACACAGACAGCCTGTCAACAGAGGACGGAATTTTTGGGAAACATGCGGTGAGTCAACTTTTCATCATTTTCCTTTGGCGAAGTTTTCAACTCAACATAAGGACTTAGCTGGAATGTATTAACTTGACTTGACTGTAATTGTTTCTTTTCCGCATGGCAGCTGAAAGACATTAGGCGCACGCCTTTCCAACCACCGCTTGGCTTTCAGGCACCATTTTTCCAAATGAGTCCCAGACTAGAATCCTACATAGAAGAATTTGTGCCTCAAGAAAAACTTTGTTCCGTAAGTGATTTCCAGCTACTGCACCTGATTTTATGTTTGAAATGATGCTCCATAAGTTTTTACAAAAAGATACATGTCCTATTGTGTTCATCCAGACAGTTTCTTATAGTACGTTAGCTGTGCTTTTGTGTTAAACTAGAAGTGCTTCATATAGGACGAGTGCTCATCCAGACAGTTTCCTATAGTACGTTACCTGTGCTTTTCTATTAAAACCAGAAGTGCTTCCTACAGGATGTTAGCCGTGCTTTTGTATTTAATATAGAAGTGCTTCCTATACTACCTTAGATGTGCTTTTGTGTTAAATATAAAAGTGCTTCCTATACTACCTTAGCTGTGCTTTTTGTGCTAAAACTAGAAGTGCTTCCTATAGTACGTTAGCTGTGCTTTTGTGTTAAATATAAAAATGCTTCCTACAGAGTCACGTTACTGTGCTTTTGTGTTAAACATAGCAGTGCTTCCTACAGGACGTTAGCCGCGCCTTTGTGTTTAATATAGAAGTGCTTCCTCTACTACCTTAGCTGTGCTTTTGTGTTAAATACAAAAGTGCTTCCTATAGTACCTTAGCTATTCTTTTGTGCTAAAACTAGAAGTGCTTCCTATAGTACGTTTGCTGTGCTTTTGTGTTAAATATAAAAATTCTTCCTATATAGTACGTTAGCTCTGCTTTTGTGTTAAACATAGGAGTGCTTCCTACAGGATGTTAGTCGTGCTTTTGTGTTTAATATAGAAGTCCTTCCTATACTACCTTAGCTGCGATTTTGTGTTCAATACATTGTTGAGGAAATCGTTAACTGGTAGCTGCTCGGTTGGCTGACGAGTAGGGCATTAATAGGCTAATCGGCAAGTTAATCGACCATTTAATCAATTAATCGGGTGATTAATCAGTTAATCGGCTACTCGGTGACCCTACGAGCAGGGATTAATCGGCAAGTTAACTGGTTAATCGGATGAATTCTTGAACAGGGGTTCAATATAGCACTGCTTTCCTGCAGCGGTAGGTCAACCATGCTTCGTACAATACATCGGGTGTGCTCTTTCAAGGAATGTGTTGACCATGATTCATGGACCTTGTTACCCACTCTTCCCCGCAACATATCATGTGTGATTCTGCAATTCTTGACAGAACATACAATAGCTCACAAGATATTTTTCATTTTCAGTAGTAATAACTAATTTTCATTTCCAGTATTAAAATTTTCTGATGTTTTTCTCAATTACAGGCCAAGGTGAAAATTGCAATAGTTATCAATGAAATGTACACATAACTTTTCTCGCGGTTTCAACCAGTTCTCGAGCAGAAATTGGAGAAGCTCCTTTCACTTGGTAGGGATCTTAGTGCAAAAGAAACCAAGACCAGAGACCGGGGCGTTTATTGTAACGTGCAATAGGACAACTCAAATGAAAAAGAAACTTTTTCATCAGCCCCTTCAACATACTCTACGCTTCCAAGTTCTAGCACGACAAGCAGTCAAAGTTCTTCCAGTAGTGGCTCAACCAGTGTCATTCACGCCACGTCATACTCCCTGGAAAATTTAAAGGGCTGCTGCGATACCCCTAACCCAGACTCCCAGAATCCATACGACAAAGAGCAGTCCCAAATTCGTCTATCTTCACAGCTAAAATCATCAACTCAGATTAAGTTGCTACTGGAGGTGAACAGGATCGACCACAACAGAGAGGACATTGATGAACAAGCCAAGATTCATCTAGACAAAGTGCATAACCATCTGCAGAACTGCCTTGATGGCTTGCTGGTTCATGAGCCCTTCGTGCCAACGTCTGAGATGCTCGAGAGTGGGGCAATTATAACGACAGGTGAAAATTCGTCTGAGTGTTCTGTACGGATTGAAACCCAAAATTCTGCTGGAGGATCTGCTGACCACAACTCTCTGACAAGCCCACTGGAAAAACTCTTGGAGGAAACAGCAAAATCTACTGCAACAGAAACATCAATCTCGCACTCTACGGTTGACAAACAGTTACTGACTGGTCCAATCTCAATGGATACACTTGGAGCACTTGTTCATCACATTGGGAAAACGTCACCAACTACTGCACGGTCCAGCGGTTCTGATAGCGCTCACAAAAATTCTTCAACCAACACAAAGAGCCTCACTGTATCCCAACCTGCACAAAAGTTAAACATTGTCACTGAACAGCGTTCTTCTTCACTGCCAGAAGCTAAGGTCCATCTTGTTTCAATTTTGAGAGATGAGAAGAAGATTGCTGAAACTGAACGCACCAGAGCTACTTCCTCCCTTGCTCCTAGAGTAGCCGTCTCCACTGATTCTGACAACAGTTCTGCCACAGTACTGGATACGAGAAAAGCACTTCCATCCAATAGTGATGCTCCAATCATTACTACCACATCTATCGATGCGGAAGACAATAACATTTCAGAAGAACATGAACAATGTACCAAACAACCACGTATTGATCCCACAGACAGCGTCCCTCTTACCACAACCGCACATCCGCCAGAACTGGAAACACAAATGGCAGCTCACAAGAGGTCCTTACAGCAGTTAGAAGATCCAGGAAACAATAATACGACACCTCCTAAGAAAAAAGTTAGAATACTGGAGTCTCCACATAATTCAACACAAACTGCAACCAATCAGTCTCTACAGGCTGACAACCACAGAGGCCTCCTCGATGTTGGATTCATTAATGATGGTGAAATATGGTCTGACCCATCTATCTATGAACAAATTGACAGAGTCGTTGAAGAAAAGAAGAAGCAACCCTTTCATAACCAAGTAGCATCCCAACAATGCCAACCTGATACTATCTCACACTTGACCAAGAATTCAACCTCGTCATCCAGATCTTGCCTTTCTAACTATGAAGAGCCACATATGACCAGCAGATCAAGCTCAATGCCAGGAGGTAGCCACCTCTCACAGACTTTTGGTACATCATACCCCACAGGTTTAACTCAAACTGTCTTGTCCGACAGTTTGGTAGCAACTGCTTTGTCCCAACACTACCAACCAGTTCCGACTCTCAAAAACAACTACTACCTACGTCCTGGTGCTCAGAATAATGGCAGCTCAAACAGCAGCCAGCACTCACCTTATGCAATGAACAACCAAAGTCACAAACAGTACCACCAACAAACCCCTGTCCACAATGCCCATTATCCCCAACACAACGATGCTCAGAATAACAGCACTGCATGGTGCCAGCAACGCCCACCTCAAGAGCAGAACCATCAGCAACCACGGACAAGCGAGTCTCGTGGCCAAAGTTACAGTGCCTTGCAACAACATTTCAACAGCATGCAGTATTCCGGCCATCCTCTACAACATTTTCCAACAGATATTCCTTCGTGCTCAACCGGTGATCCAACTGTCAGCACATTACAACTGCGCATGCAGCACCAACCACAAGGCCTAATAGTCCAAAGAAACAACAATTGTAATGAGGGTCATCTGCAACTTAGTAATGGTCAAATGAACTCCGGTGGTCCTGTCTTCCAACCTCATCAACATCATCCTCAGCTAGAACAGACTCGATTCACTCACCAAGGGAATGACCATCAAGATCACTGCCAACTTTTTGAAATAAGAGATTCTACAACGTAGGAGAAAGAAGTGTATGAAACAATCCTCGACAGTACACCAGGCATCAGTCAAAATGATAGGTAATGAATTAGTTCTTCCTCTTACAGTAATGTTTTGATCCTTTCTTTTACAACTGCAATGCATTCTGCCTGAAGCTTTCAAATTAAAGAGTTTCAGCTTGATTATTCTACTATTGCAATTGAATACTCATCAACTCTAATGTTGAATAATAAAATCATATGATTTAAAATGCATTTATCTTCTTTGGCAGCAAGAGGATATTCTACGTCGACCGACGTTGGGCCGATCATCGAACTTTAGGTTTGTCAATGGTCGATGCCTACTCAGAGTTGTTGATGAAAGAACAATTCTACGCAACGCCAACATATGTGCACAAGCATATAATGTACATTGACGCCTCTGTAAGTTATTGCTTCTCATAAATAATAATAACAAACCACATTTACTACTACTAGCACGCTGAGTGACGCAGCTTCAATTTAATGCAGGATAAATTTCCAGTTCTTGGAGCAAGCACTGAACTACTGAAGGAACAAATTGCAGAAAAAACTATTGGGTTCAGGCTGCCAAACAAATGCAACATCGTGAGTTCACCCTACTCACACTATCTGTCCAGTGTTCGTCTTCAATTCTACCAGATTTTCTTGTTACAATGATATAACTTCCCGTTAATTGTTTTAGGTCTTAATACCTGTGAGAAAGAAACCACATTTTATGTACCTCATAATCGTGAATCTTGCAATGCGTCAATTCGAAATTCTGTGTCCTTATATCTATTGCGACGGTATAAAGGAACACTCGCATTGTCATCGAAAACTTCAAGAGAGCTTATCATTCTGCTTACAACAACTATCCTCACACAATGGCCTCCTTTCATGTCAAACCTGTGCAGAGTGTATGTAACTCAGACAGAGAGTGAGTTTCTTCTAACTGTAGCTCTACCTCATTTACACCACGCATTTTTTTGTTCCACTACATATCCCATATCTACTGTCCACCTACTAACCAATAACATAATGCTCTCAAATTTCAGGGATGACAGTGCTATTTACACCATGCATTTGATGCCCCTCATTAATTTCAATAATAATTCATTTTTTATCAATAATGTAAGTTCACTCTCATTGACAACACATAAACATATGTTCATCCAAGCCAGCTAAACATTAAGTTTTACAGTAAATTTTATTATTTTATGCGCTTATTTGTTTTGCAGATCCATGTGAAACCGATGAGAGAACAACTAACTTACAAAATGATAACATCGCACTACAACACAGGCCATGTATTTGAGGCACTGAGCATCGTACTCAACAAACACAACATCCGGCGCGAAAGAAGAAGATTTGGAAGAAGATGACTACTGCTTAGATGTTCCTTAATTTAGATGGAGACATCTGAACATTGTTTCAGCCATATCGACTCATGTAATCACAACAATGTTTCAGCTATTTTTGTATCGGTCCAAGATATCTGCTATGGATCCCATTAACCACAGCTGTGCATTCAAATGGTCAAGTCTTAAATTCCTGACATCGTATTTTTTCGAAAATAAGAATCGTATTTTTTCGAAAAGTTGTAAAGATCATATTCAAGAAATCAATTCCTTGCACTAGAACACCACTCACTACGACTAGACATAAAAAAAGAAACAATTTGAACATAGAGGAAAAACACTATCGATTCGTAAGCATCCGACGAAGGAGCTAAATGACTCACCTACAGTAATGCTGGTCACAGAGGCACTGTCGTGCCTCTTATCCACGTAGAACGTGCCACTCTTAACACGGACAACTAACCTGACACACACAAGTGCGCCACCAGTTAGCACAGGACCGTCCCCTCGATAGCTTCACACCGGTCCCTCTACCAAGCCAACGAGTCATGGAAGCACGATTGTGACTTCAACCGAAAAAGGTCCGTGACCTCACAAGTTTCACTGACGAATCTCTCTCAGCAAGTAAGTGAAAGCAAACGTTTTGAAAGAAAGACACGACCGTGCCTTTGAATAACAGCGTATACGTGCCTCTCCGAACAAACGTGTTGAGAAAGCATTTCCAAACGACACACACAACTCTGCCTCAACATAACATAGGACATGCCTCCACTAACTAGACAGACGTGAATTCACTAGCCAGACTAAATAGAAATATTACAGAACATACAACCATGACCGTGACTCATACTAACATAACGCAATGCCTCTCCGAATTTAGTACCCAAAGGAAGGATAATGCCTCTGCCAAACATACGACAATGCATTTTTCCAATACCTTCACGGCAATGCCTTTCAAAATTAAAGCACCACCACAATAATTGGAACACAGAAACGCAACCGTCACTAACACAATAGTCCCACAGCAACTCTCACACTGGATTATCGCCCCCAAAACAGACAACATATATTTAAAAAGGCAGCACCGTGAGAAAATCTGAAGAATCTTAAAGACACCCAAGCTCTGCATAAAAACATTTCATACACACAACCACAACCGTATATTAGTTATAAAAACAACCGTGCCAAACACACTACGAACACAAAGTGAAAGTGACGCCCCTACCTGTCAGTGTGACCATATTGAGAGAAAAACTGAAGCAACTAGCAAACTAATAACACCAGAGCGTGCCTTGCCTAAAACAAAAACAATGCATTCCTGAGCAGACGGCTGTGCACTGCCTAGATTCATGAAAGTGCACATCTGAGTGGTCCTCTTAATACATCTCATCTTATACAAACGAATAGCAAGAAATCATAGAGGAAAATATTCTTTAAATTTCCAAACCAGTCAACTCCATATGGTTCAAAATAAAACCACCACAATTACAAATTCATCAGTCGATGTAATATTACCCAATACAATAACTATCAAATAACCAATTCATCACACAATCCTCAGAAACATCCTCACCATCTGACATCAGGAAGACAACGACGATGCAGGATGTCCCTCATCGACAGAAACCTGCGGTACAGCTCATAGCTCACATACCCTTCCTAAAGGAAAAGCAAATGAAAACATCAATGTAAAAATAAAATAAAAAAATATACTGTTCTTGCAACAAAGGCAGAAACTAACGAAAATGAAATCTTCACTTACAGTAGCTCCATATTTCAGGTGATCAAAGGTAAGTGGCTTCCAATCCCAGTAGTGACGAAGAAGTTCTGGAAAAGAGGACTCCAGCTTGGAGTAAGATTCGTCAATGATGGCTCCTGCTAAGTCCTCCATGGAATCCCTTTCTTGACCGCCTTTTATCATGAACTTCTCTTGGATGTCGACGTGGTACCCTTCTGGAATTCTGATGAAATCTTGAGAAAAAGAATCTCTAATATTCCTGACGCCCACACTAGAGAAAGTCATACCTCTATTCTCAAGGAAATCCTTCAGGACAGGGCACTCCGTCCTGGCCTTGCAGAAGTGATAGACCAAAACATGATTCCGCATAGCCAGTTGCACGAGGCGACTTTTCTACGCCTATACCAATCCTTTCGTGTGAACTCCATGCCGAGACCAACAAACTTGTACTTCTCCTCGCGCAACCAGTCCTCGTACAAGGCAATGATCTCCTCCACCTTGCCAGGCTCGTTGGTGTACCACACGTTGAGCTTCATGTTACCGTCGGCAACTATCGGATGGTACTCGGTGGTGTTCAAAAAGTTGTCCATGGCAGCGAGCAGCAAGGTGCCAATGGAGACTCTTGAGACCCTGCGACAAGGTTAGGGAGTGGTAAGGAGGGTGGAAACTGCCTGATGTTCTGCGGCTACAATACGACGTGGAGACCTCACAAACACGGCCAGTATTTAACCTTGGCGAGGGACGTTTGGGTTACCATACGGATTAACGTGTGAACTAGGAGCAGCGTATAGACGGTTGTGCTTCCGAAGCTCATGGAACCATGCACTTCCTAGAGTCACGGTTGTGCACAAATAATTGATACCGCGGAGAAACCAAGGAGCCTCTAACTTTATTTTACGGTAACTGACACACTGAATAGTCACATCGAACAACCACCACATCGATCATCGATTCCTCCTTTGAATAAAGACCACCGAAGGAAGAATCCAATGAAGCAAATGAACAACCTGCCATACACCTTAGATCCGAAGGTCAGAACTCATCCGTCCCTCATCTAGCTAGATTCACACCATCTGTCCCTCGAGAGTCAAGGCTGGTTTCACGTGAGGCACGGGTATGCAGGCACAAGACGCACATACATGTCTATTGAATGGGCACGAGCGTACAACTTTTGCAGATATCGGTCGGTATCACAACAGGCATGTACACATGCAGGCAGAAAGTCACCGGAAACACGTCAATGCAGGCAACAAAGGCACGGAAACATAGCCTATACAGGCACGTGCATCGGCTTCGCGAGCCACATGATCTTTTCCGTCTTGTTTTTCAGTCTCGACCTAAATCCTCTGGATACAAATCATCTGAATGCAAAAAAGAGACCTCGAAGAGGCACCGGTGACAACACTCTGTTCGAGAGTCATGGCATGTATCACGTGAGATACATCAATACTTGAAGCAAATCAACGGCACAAGTCGGAGAGCCACAGTTTTAAAGACTCCGGACGAGCAGGCGTGTAGAAGCACAGGCACGACGAGTAACAGCCACTGCATCCCCTCATGGACGGACGTCTGACACCACAGGCACGAAGAGTCACAGCCAGTGTGTCCCCTGAGTAACACGAATGCACACACAGGAGGCACAGAACTGCAGCGTATACAGGCACGGAATTGCGGCTTCTTGGTGCGCATGCACGGCTTTGGAAATGGCATTCTCGAGGCACAGGTACAAACCAGCTGGATGCACAATAGAGTGGTGGCGGAGGCACGGTTGTGCAGTCTCAAGAGAAACTGCCGTGTGACACCAGCACATACTGACATCGCGTGTGTCGCGTGAGGTACAGAAATAGCGAAAAAGAAGCCACGGGAGTGAACCCTCCACAGACACGGATGCTGGGCTTCTAAAGGCACGGTCCCGAAGAACACAAAGACAGGGTACTGAAATGTTGCCTCGTACGTTAGCATACATGCCACTCTCATGCAAATGTGTAAAACACTACAATACAAACACAAACAAACGACGCTGAATATAAGCCAAACAAAAAACACGCTTCTCCCAAACAATACATACGCGTCACGTCATGGACGGACGTCTGCACCAGAGGCACGTAGATTCACAGCCAACATGACGCCTGAGACACGCAAATGCACGTACAGGAGACATGGAATTGAAGCGTATACAGTCACGCAATTGTGGCTTCTCGGAGTTCTCGAGGCATGGGTACAAACCAGCTAGATGCACAAAAGAGTGATGGAAGAGGCACGGTTGTGCAGTCTCAAGAGAAAATGCCGTGTGACACCGGCATAAACAGACATCGCGTGTGTCACATGAGGTACAGAAATAGCGGAAAAGAAGCCACGGGAGTGAAGCCTCCGCAGGCACGGATGCCGGGCTTCTAAAGGCACGGTCCCGAAGAACACAAAGACAGGGTACTGAAATGTTGCCTCGTATGTTAGCAGACGTGCCTCTCTTGTGCGAACGTGTAAAAGACAACAATTCAAACACAAACAAACGGCACTGAATATAAGCCAAACAAAAAACACGCTTCTCCCAAACAATACATATCCGTCACGTCACGGACGGACGTCTGCGCCAGAGGCATGTAGAGTCACAGCCAACATGACGCCTGAGACAAGCAAATGCACGTACAGGAGACACAGAACTGAAGCGTATACAGTCACGCAATTGCGGCTTCTCGAAGTTCTCGAGGCGGGTAAAACCAGCTGGATTCACAAAAGAGTGATGGAAGAGGCGCGGTTGTGCAGTCTCAAGAGAAATTGCCGTGTGACACCAGCACAAACAGACATCACATGTGTCACGTGAGGTACGAAATAGCGGAAAAAGAAGCCACGGGGTGAAGCCTCCGCAGAACATGGATGCGGGCTTCAAAAGGCACGGTCCCAAGAACACAAAGACAGGTACTGAAATGTTGCCTCGTCGTTAGCAGATGTGACTCTCTTGTGCGAACATGTAAAGACAACAATTCAAACACAAACAAACGGCACTGAATATAAGCCAAACACAAAGCGCGCTTCTCCCAAACAATACATATGCGCTGCTTCAACAGGTTACCTAAATGTACATGAACTCGCGCAAACGTCAACAATGAACTTGTAACATGAAAAAACATAAAAAAATTATTTACAAATAACATGAGACAATCCAAACACGATACTGAATAACAAAACGGTACTCCATAGGATTGAACTAAAAGTACTCATTAATTATTAAAAAAAAGAAATGAAAGTCTTCCAGGAGTCCATTCCTCACAGAAACGTCCACACAAACGTCCACCGTGACCATTCTACTCAGTTGGAGTTCTGCCCCGAAACATCAACGGCATCCGCGGTCGGGAAGACAACGGGGATGCAATATGTCCTTCATTGACAAAACTCGGCGGTAGAGCTCGTAGCTCACATACCCATCCTAAAACAAAAAACGGATGAGAATGAAGATATAGGTAAAGAGAAAAAAGTACTATTGTTGTAGTAAAACAAAAATATAAAGGCAGAAAATCATAAAAAAATGAAGTTTTCACTTACAATTGCCGCATATTTCAGGTGTTCAAGGGAAAGCGTGTCGATGCGGGGACGACACCTATGGGATCACATGAATCCCTACTACGGTTGCGGGGCGCGGGGTTGTGAGAAGAGCGGATCAAACAGATAGCACACGGTCTCTTTATCCAGGTTAAGACCACGAGGATCATAAAACCCTACTCCTGCTTTGGTGGTTTGTTTATCTGGTGTTCTTGAACTAGCAATGGGGTGTGAGGAGCTCCAAAAAGCCAAATCCTCCTCCTGGTCGCCTCGGGCCTCCTTTTATAGGGAAAGGGGTCGCCACAGTGGCACACAGGAGGTGGAAAGGGTACAGTGATGCGAGTCTATCCCTCGCATTACATGACAAGGCGCCTTAAATGCGTCTTGCTTACGTGTCCTTGCTTTATCGGGGACGGGGGAGAGCCCTGTCTCGTCCGTCGCCGCTCCCTCTCGTGTTGACACGCGCCCTGGCCAGCGGTGCCCGCGGTGCCATGTAGGCAGGCAGGCAACTGAGGTGGAGCAATGGTGGGTCTCCACGAAGATCTGCTTGCCGCCATGCAGGTGCCTGCCCAACTGGTTAGGTCGGCAGCTGCATGTGAACGGCGGTGAAGGTTTGATTGGCATGGGCCCGATGGTGGCCCTACGGGTGTCCTTGGCGAGGGCCTCGTCGTAGCCCCGGCAAGAGTCTTGCCGTGGAGCCTGCTGTCATCCCCGGCAAGGCTCTTGCCGGGGGCCTTGTGGTCCTCCTTGGCTGGGATCCCGCCAAGGGTCATTGTCTTCTATAGTGTGTATCTGATCTTGAATGTCTTCAGAAAGATCTGCATGCCACCACAGGGATTTCTCCCGAATCCTTGCCCCATTGGGGCAGTGGAATCAAGGGTGACTCGCTCCGTAGGTGTGGGACGAACTGCCACGGCAAGGGTCTTGCCGGGTTTGCTAAAATCGCCCCCCGGCAAGGATCTTGCCGGGGGAGTCCGCTTCGTCCCCTTTGCTCCTTGTGGCCTTGGTCTTGGCGTCGTTCTGCTCCTTTCGAGCTTCGGCCTTACCTTGGCTCATCTCCCACGCCTTGCTCAGTGCGGCGGTGTCCGTGGCTCAGACTGCCCTGCACTGTTATAGGGGTACAAAAAGTGTACCCCTCTTTTTGTACACCGACAGGAGCCCCCGGGCCTGGGCCACACATAAGCACAATCGCGTCGTTGGGCTAGGCCCAAAAATGGTGCGCGGGCAGGCAGGGTGGTTTTTACCGCGGTAAATCTCTTCGCGCGCTGCGCTTCCCATGCCTCCCGCGCGTGGCTCGGCGTGGGGAGGTGTGCGTGACGTGGGCGGCATGCGTGGGGCTGAGCTCTGTGCGCATGCGTCACGTCGCAGTAGAAGGGGGCGGTTCGCGCCTTCCCCATAAACAGAGGGAGGCGTGGAGGCGCGGCCCATTCTTGAGCGGGGCAGGCGTGGTCTTCAAGCGTCCACTCCGCATGATCACGGGGTGGGAGAGGTCGCCTCACCCGTAGCATCGATCCGCATGCCTGCCACGTGGTTCTCATGCGCTTGGGGTGGCGAACGGTGGAGGCGGAAACCGGGCCGTCGCGGGCGGGGCGATGGGTTGGTCGATTCCTGCGCCTTCCACGTCTTGATTGACTGGCGGGCGGCGTGCCCCTCCCGTTCCTGTCTAAAGAGCGGGGGGCGGCGTCCGCACTCTTCCATCTTCTCATTCCTTCAGCTTGATCCCCTCCTCCATCCGCCATGGAGAGAGAATCCAACTCTTCAGCGGTGGCATCCAGGGTCGCCGATCGACAACGCGTCCTTCCTTCTCCTTCATCTGCGGTGGCAGAGCCAGCCGCGAGGGGAAGGGGGAGGGGGCAAGGTCGCGGGCGAGGCCGAGGCGCTCATGGAAGAGGAGAGCAGGCGGCGCGCCGTCCCGCCTTGCCGATAGTTCCTCCCCACGGAGGCCATGTTGGTGATGATCCTTGCGAGTTCTTTGTCGGGCTCGCCCGGCCGCTTGCCTTCGCCGTCTCCCGACTCCATTCGCGGCGAGATGGAGATGGATCCTTGAGTCATTGCGGTTGCGCATGAGGGGCTGTTGGATCAGCGATGCAGCGAGTTCACGTCGACTTTCCAACCCCTCATGTGATGTACCTTGGTCGAGGTGGAAGACCTTCGCTCATATCGACCGCTTGGCGGCGGGCTCACTCTCCATTTCAAGCTGATGGAGGCGGCTCCTCCGTCAAGGTCTTGGTGCCGGGACTCGGGCAAGGTGCTGCGTGGAGAGATCTTCGATAGCGAAGGCTCCTCCTCGGCGGGAGTTGCAAGGAGGACAGCGGCAGCGGCAGCGAGGGTAGCGGCGGCAGGATGGCCAGGTCCGACTAGGTGTCGGCGCCGCTCCGTCGCGGCACCGGCGATCCCATCATCCATGTCGCCGCTTCTGAACTTCTAAAGTCGTCTCCTTGGGCGGCGGCGTTGGGAGGCTGCCGAAGAGGAAGAGGGCGGGCGGCAAGGCCGTCAAATCGAATCTGCCGGCACCGGCGCCTTCGGCGCGTCTTGGCGTCCTGCCGCCCGTCTTCAAGCTCGCTTCGGCGCCGCCATCACCATCCAGTCTTGGATGACCACGAGATGTTCTCTTGGTGCCTCCTGCCACCATAGCTTCCCTAGGCGCCCCTTTTGCCCTTTTCGCCTCCTTGACCTGCCTCCTGAGGAGAGGGACAAGAAAGGGGTTACGGGCACTGTCGGTATCAAAACCGGCGGATCTCGGGTAGGGGGTCCCGAACTGTGCGTCTAGGTGGATGGTAAAAGGAGACAAGGGACACGATGGTTTTACCCAGGTTCGGGCCCTCTCGATGGAGGTAATACCCTACTCCTGCTTGATTAATATTGATGATATGGGTAGTACAAGAGTAGATCTACCACGAGATCAAGGAGGCTAAACCTAGAAGCTAGCCTATGGTATGATTGTTGTTAGTCCTCTGGGACTAAAACCCTCCGGTTTATATAGACACGGATAGGTTAGGGTTACAGAGTCGGTTACAATGGTAGGAGATCTACATATCCGTGTCGCCAAGCTTGCCTTCCACGCCAAGGAAAGTCCCATCCGGACACGGGACGAAGTCTTCAATCTTGTATCTTCATAGTCTTGGAGTCCGGCCGTGATGATAGTCCGGCTATCCGGACACCCCCTAGTCCGGGACTCCCTCAGTAGCCCCTGAACCAGGCTTCAATGACGACGAGTCCGGCGCGCATATTGTCTTCGGCATTGTAAGGCGTGTTCCTCCTCCGAATACTTCATAGAAGGTTTTGAACACAAGGATAGTGTCTGGCTCTGCAAAACAAGTTCCACATACCACCGTAGAGAGAATAATTTTTGCACAGATCTGCTGACGTACCCCGCGGCGTGACATCACACCACGGCCAGGCCTTTATATGATTCTGCTGGCAAGCTGTTGAGCCAATGCCGAGCTGGTCCTTTAAGCTTGAGTGGGAGGTATTTGATGGCATGTAGGTCATCACCGCGGGCCATGTGGATATGGAGGAGATAGTCCTCGATCCAGACCGCAGGATCTGTGGTACCATCGTATGATTCGATGTTTACGGGTTTGAAGCCCTCGGGGATTTGATGATCCATTACTTCGTCTGTGAAGCATAGTGGGTGTGCGGCGCCTCTGTATTGGGCTATATCACGACGTAGCACATATGAGCTTTGTCTACTGTGTTCGGCCCGGCCGGTGTTGCTGTATCCGGCGCGACGGTAATCATCCCGCGTTGTTGGGCGCCCACGCGATCCGTAGATCGATCTTGTATGTTTTTCCTTATCCTCAATATATCTACGCAAGTCCGTAGCGTTTTCCGTGCCTTGGTACTTTTGGCGCCGTCGGGGTGTGGCTTGGCGGAGGGCGAGAGGCTTCTCTGTCGCGACCGCAGGGTGGCGATCTGCCATGTCGTGCGCTAGTGACTTGGGTGCTTCCTCCTCCGATCGAGGCAGCGGCCTGCGTTTGGGGTAGCTTTTGGAGGGCGTTCGAGTTCATACTCTTGGCTGCAAGGACTTGATCCATCATGTCGACTAGCAGTCTTGATCAACTCGAAGCTGTTGCTGCTTTTTCTTGAGGCTGCTTGCCGTGGCTATAAGCCTGCATTTGAAACGCTCCTATTCGGCGAGATCCTCAGGCACGACAAATTCGTTGTCGTCGAGGCTTGCCTCATCTTCGGAGGGAGGCGCATAATTATCGTCCTCGACCTCTCTTTCTGCCGCACTGTCGTGCGGACTTGCTTCTCCCTCCTCCTGCGCTGAGTCCTGCTAGAGGGGGTTCTCTTCGGCACTGTCCGGGGTGTTATTATCTCCCGTGCCGGAATCACCGTTATTATTGTGGCGGGATTTAGGCGGCGCCAGCGTCGGCGCTTGGCTGTTTCTTGGAGGGTCATCCTCCGTTGTTCCATCGCCGTTCCCATCTTTTGGGATGTCCACCATGTATATGTCATATGGCGAGTGGCCTTCCGGTGCCTATGGCGCTAGGTCTTGAGTCGTCTCGGCGTCGTCGTCCATACCGTCGGCGTCTTGGTCAATCGAGCATGTCGGTTAAATTATCGGCAGTGGCTACAAAGTGGGTGGTGGGTGGGCGTTGAATTTCGTCGTCCGTATCCCAACCTTCCTGTCCGTAGTCGGCCAGGGCTCTCGGGATAAAGAGAGAGACTTTAGCGAATTCAGAATGTCACCAAAGGCGAGTGCTGAAAGATGTCGCGGCGATGAACTCCATAATGGGCGTGTCGGTTCGATTGGCGGGGCGCGGAGGTTGGTCCGGAGAGAGTCCGGCACCACAGAGTCAAGGTCTTCATAAAGGACAGGGATGGAGTTGGCTCAATCGCCGTAGAGATTGTAGCCCCCGAGGCGGTGTCCAACCACTCATCCTCGATCGGGGAATCCGGCTCCGGATTAAGGGTTGGAGCGCATGCTGGTGCGGCCTCCAGGGCACTGTTCGGCTGCAGAGCTAGATCATGCCCATCGAGACAGTGCGGCACGCTTGGCTGCGGCTCGAATCCGTCGAAGATCAAGTCTCCGCGGATATCGGCATCTAGTTCAAACTTCCAAATCTGACCTGATGGCCAGGGGCGTAGCTTTTGATCTGCTCCAGATGGCCAAGCGAATTGGCCCGCAGTGCAAAGCCGCCAAACACGAAGATCTGTCTGGGGAGAAAAGTCTCACCCTTGACCGCGTCGTTGTTGATGATCGAAGGAGCCATCGGGCCTGTCGGTGACGACACAGAGAAACTCTCAATGAAAGCACTAATGTCGGTGTCAAAACCGGTGGATCTCGGTTAGGGGGTCCCGAACTGTGCGTCTAGGCGGATGGTAACAGGAGACAAGGGACACGATGTTTTTACCCAAGTTCGGGCCCTCTCGATGGAGGTAATACCCTACTCCTGCTTGATTAATATTGATGATATGGGTAGTACAAGAGTAGATCTACCACGAGATCAAGGAGGCTAAACCCTAGAAGCTAGCCTATGGTATGACAGTTGTTCGTCCTACGGACTAAAACCCTCCGGTTTATATAGACACCGGATAGGTTAGGGTTACACAGAGTCGATTACAATGGTAGGAGATCTACATATCCGTATCGCCAAGCTTGCCTTCCACGCCAAGGAAAGACCCATCCGGACACGGGACGAAGTCTTCAATCTTGTATCTTGATAGTCTTGGAGTCCGACCGTGATGATAGTCCGGCTATCCGGACACCCCCTAGTCCGGGACTCCCTCAGTAGCCCTTGAACCAGGCTTCAATGACGACGAGTCCGGCGCGCATATTGTCTTCGGCATTGTAAGGCGGGTTCCTCCTCCGAATACTTCATAGAAGGTTTTGAACACAAGGATAGTGTCCGGCTCTGCAAAACAAGTTCCACATACCACCGTAGAGAATAATTTTTGCAGATCTGGCTGGCGTACCCCGCGTGACATCACACCACGCCAGGCCTTTATATGAATCGTTTTTCTGTTCCGCCTCGGTAGCGTTTAGCGGCGGTTTCCTTAACACGCCTTATCAAAGCATAGATCGTGCCCCTTATTCCAGGATTCTCATCAATACGGACGTGGGTAACCCATCCGCGCCATTGATTCGGCGCTTGGGAAATAGCGAGTTTTACCAGGCTGGTGGGGAAGCATAACCGTCCGTCCATATAAGGGATAAGGATCCACCTTTTCACCTCGCCTTCTTCCTCCTTTGCTTATCCATTTCCGCTTTTCGAGCTCCAGCGCCCAAGTCCGCACATCCGCCTCAACCTTCTCCAACCATGTCGGGAGGCGGGAGGCGGGTGGATGGCCTCCTCCGTCACGGAGGGCACATCCTGAAGGCTGCGGGAGGCGGATACTTGTCCGGCGACATCCAGCGCCTGAGCTGCCCGACACAGGGCAGCTCATTCCAACCCCATGCCTCATGAGAGGTGGTGTTTCTCCCCACTTCCTCCAGCGGACTAGGCTTTCCACTTCACCTATTTGTCCGGGGCTCATGTTCTACTCGGCCTGAACTTCCACGACCTGGCCCAAAATTTTATCCTCAACATCTCAGCGTTTATAAATGCGTGTGCGAGGCCTTCCTCTACATCCAGCCCCACTTGACATGGCTGAAGATCTTCAACGTCCGACCGAAGGTAGTGGGCGGCCGTCAAGCAGTCTTGAGCGCCATGGTTGGCAAGATGGCCAAGGTCCTATGGCTCGAGGTGCCTTTGTGGAGACAATAAAGGGGTGGCAATCGGGGTGGTTCTACATCACCGAGCCACGCGACCCCGAATGGGTGGCGGCCCCAATTCAGACCTGGCTTCCCCATGGCTCTCGTCATGGAAAGAGATG
>JAHIAM010004457.1:0-24310 GCA_021605205.1 Aegilops longissima | reverse complement strand
AACGCACCCCGGGTTCGTTCATCGGGAAATCACTCCGGACCCCAAAACAGTGAGTAATAGTCCACAAACGGGCCAGAATCGCCAAAACTGTGAGTGTTGATGACCGACACGTAAACGCACCCCGGGTTCGTTCATCATGGAAATCACTCGACCCCCAAAACAGTGAGTAATAGTCCACGAAACGGGCCAGAATCGGCCAAAACTGTGAGTGTTGATGACCGACACGTAAACGCACCCCGGGTTCGTTCATCGTGGAAATCACTCCCGACCCCAAAACAGTGAGTAATAATCCACAAACGGGCCAGAATCGCCAAAACTGTGAGTGTTGATGACCGACACGTAAACGCACCCCGGGTTCGTTCATCGTGGAAATCACCCCGACCCCAAAACAGTGAGTAATAGTCCACGAAACGGGCCAGAATCGCCAAAACTGTGAGTGTTGATGACCGACACGTAAACGCACCCCGGGTTCGTTAATCGTGGAAATCACCCGACCCCAAAACAGTGAGTAATAGTCCACGAAACGGGCCAGAATCGGCCAAAACTGTGAGTGTTGATCAGCGACACGTAAACGCACCCTAGGTTTCGTTAATCGTGGAAATCACTCCCGGACCCCAAAACTGTGAGTAATAGAATCCACGAAACGGGCCAGAATCGGCCAAAACTAAGAGTGTTGATGACCGACACGTAAACGCACCTCGGGTTCGCTCATCGTGGAAATCACTCTCGACCCCAAAACAGTGAGTAATAGTCCACGAAACGGGCCAGAATCGCCAAAACTGTGAGTGTTGATGACCGACACGTAAACGCACCCCGGGTTCGTTAATCGTGGAAATCACTCCGGACCCCAAAACAGTGAGTAATAGTCCACGAAACGGGCCAGAATCGCCAAAACTAAGTGTTGATGACCGACACGCAAACGCACCCCGGGGTTCGTTCATCGTGGAAATAACTCTCGGACCCCAAAACAGTGAGTAATAGTCCACAAAACGGGCCAATATCGGCCAAAACTGTGAGTGTTGATGACCGACACGTAAACGGACCCCGGGGTTCGTTAATCATGGAAATCACTCCCGGACCCCAAAACAGTGAGTAATAGTCCACGAAATGGGTTAGAGTTGGCCAAAACTGCGGACACGTAAACGCACCCCGGGGATCGTCAATTGTGGAAATCCCTCTAGGACCCCAAAACAATGAGTAATAATCCACGAAACGGGCCTGAATCGGCCAAAACTGTGAGTGTTGATGACCGACACGTAAACGCATGCACCCCGGGGTTTGTTCATCGTGGAAATAACTCTCGGACCCCAAAACAGTGAGTAATAGTCCACGAAACGGGCCAAAATCGGCCAAAACTATGAGTGTTGATGACCGACACGCAAACGCACCACGGGGTTCGTTCATCCTGGAAATCACTCCCGGACCCCAAAACAGTGAGTAATAATCCACGAAACGGGCCAGTATCGGCCAAAACTGTGAGTGTTGATGACCGACACGTAAATGCACCACAGGGTTCGTTCATCGTGGAAATCACTCCCGGCCCCCAAAACAGTGAGTAATAGTCCACGAAACGGGCCGGAATCGGCCAAAACTGTGAGTGTTGATGACCGACACGCAAACGCACCCGGGTTCGTTAATCATGGAAATCACCCGGACCCAAAACAGTGAGTAATAGTCCACAAACGGGCCAGAATCGCCAAAACTGTGAGTGTTGATGACCGACACGTAAACGCACCTGGGGTTCGTTCATCGTGGAAATCACCCCGACCCCAAAACAGTGAGTAATAGTCCACAAACGGGCCAGAATCGCCAAAACTATGAGTGTTGATGACCGACACGTAAACGCACCCCGGGTTCGTTCATCGTGGAAATAACTCCCGACCCCAAAACAGTGAGTAATAGTCCACAAACGGGCCAGAATCGCCAAAACTGTGAGTGTTGATGACCGACACGTAAACGCACCCCGGGTTCGTTAATCGTGGAAATCACTCCCGACCCCAAAACAGTGAGTAATAATCCACAAACGGGCCAGAATCGCCAAAACTAAGAGTGTTGATGACCGACACGCAAACGCACCCCGGGTTCGCTTCATCGTGGAAATAACTCTCGACCCCAAAACAGTGAGTAATAGTCCACAAACGGGCCAATATCGCCAAAACTGTGAGTGTTGATGACCGACACGTAAACGCACCCCGGTTCGTTAATCATGGAAATCACCCGGACCCCAAAACAGTGAGTAATAATCCACGAAACGGGCCAGAATCGCCAAAACTGTGAGTGTTGATGACCGACACGTAAACGCACCCGGGTTCGCTCATCGTGGAAATCACTCCGACCCCAAAACAGTGAGTAATAGTCCACAAACGGGCCAGAATCGCCAAAACTGTGAGTGTTGATGACCGACACGTAAACGCACCTCGGGTTCGCCGGAGTTCGTTCATCGTGAGAAATAACTCTCGACCCCAAAACAGTGAGTAATAGTCCACGAAACGGGCCAGAATCGCCAAAACTGTGAGTGTTGATGACCGACACGCAAACGCACTTCGGTTCGTTCATCGTGGAAATAACTCTCGGACCCCAAAACAGTGAGTAATAGTCCACAAAACGGGCCAATATCGGCCAAAACTGTGAGTGTTGATGACCGACACGTAAACGGACCCCGGGGTTCGTTAATCATGGAAATCACTCTGGTACCCCAAAACAGTGAGTAATAGTCCACGAAATGGGTTAGAGTTGGCCAAAACTGCGGACACGTAAACGCACCCCGGGGATCGTCAATTGTGGAAATCCCTCTAGGACCCCAAAACAATGAGTAATAATCCACGAAACGGGCCTGAATCGGCCAAAACTGTGAGTGTTGATGACCGACACGTAAACGCATGCACCCCGGGGTTTGTTCATCGTGGAAATAACTCTCGGACCCCAAAACAGTGAGTAATAGTCGACGAAACGGGCCAAAATCGGCCAAAACTATGAGTGTTGATGACCGACACGCAAACGCACCACGGGGTTCGTTCATCCTGGAAATCACCCCGACCCCAAAACAGTGAGTAATAATCCACGAAACGGGCCAGTATCGGCCAAAACTGTGAGTGTTGATGACCGACACGTAAATGCACCACAGGGTTCGTTCATCGTGGAAATCACCCCGACCCCAAAACAGTGAGTAATAGTCCACGAAACGGGCCGGAATCGGCCAAAACTGTGAGTGTTGATGACCGACACGCAAACGCACCCGGGGTTCGTTAATCATGGAAATCACTCCGGGACCCAAAACAGTGAGTAATAGTCCACAAAACGGGCCAGAATCAGCCAAAACTGTGAGTGTTGATGACCGACACGTAAACGCACCTGGGGTTCGTTCATCGTGGAAATCACCCCGACCCCAAAACAGTGAGTAATAGTCCACAAAACGGGCCAGAATCGCCAAAACTATGAGTGTTGATGACCGACACGTAAACGCACCCCGGGGTTCGTTCATCGTGGAAATCACTCCCGACCCCAAAACAGTGAGTAATAGTCCACGAAACGGGCCAGAATCGCCAAAACTGTGAGTGTTGATGACCGACACGTAAACGCACCCCGGGTTCGTTAATCGTGGAAATCACCCCGACCCCAAAACAGTGAGTAATAATCCACAAACGGGCCAGAATCGCCAAAACTAAGAGTGTTGATGACCGACACGCAAACGCACTCGGGTTCGTTCATCGTGGAAATAACTCTCGACCCCAAAACAGTGAGTAATAGTCCACAAACGGGCCAATATCGCCAAAACTGTGAGTGTTGATGACCGACACGTAAACGCACCCCGGGTTCGTTAATCATGGAAATCACCCCGACCCCAAAACAGTGAGTAATAATCCACAAACGGGCCAGAATCGCCAAAACTGTGAGTGTTGATGACCGACACGTAAACGCACCCCGGGTTCGTTCATCCCGGAAATCACTCCCGACCCCAAAACAGTGAGTAATAATCCACAAACGGGCCAGAATCGCCAAAACTGTGAGTGTTGATGACCGACACGTAAACGCACCCCGGGTTCGTTCATCGTGGAAATAACTCTCGACCCCAAAACAGTGAGTAATAGTCCACAAACGGGCCAGAATCGCCAAAACTGTGAGTGTTGATGACCGACACGTAAACGCACTTCGGGTTCGTTAATCGTGGAAATCACTCCCGACCCCAAAACAGTGAGTAATAGTCCACAAACGGGCCAGAATCGCCAAAACTAAGAGTGTTGATGACCGACACGCAAACGCACCCCGGGGTTCGTTCATCGTGGAAATAACTCTCGACCCCAAAACAGTGAGTAATAGTCCACAAACGGGCCAAAATCGCCAAAACTGTGAGTGTTGATGACCGACACGTAAACGCACCCGGGTTCGTTAATCATGGAAATCACCGTACCCCAAAACAGTGAGTAATAGTCCACGAAATGGGTTAGAGTTGCCCAAACTGTGAGTGTTGACACGTAAACGCAAACGCACCCGGGTTCGCCAATCGTGGAAATCCTCTAGGACCCCAAAACAATGAGTAATAATCCACGAAACGGGCCTGAATCGGCCAAAACTGTGAGTGTTGATGACCGACACGTAAACGCACCCCGGGTTCGTTCATCGTGGAAATCACTCTCGACCCCAAAACAATGAGTAATAGTCCACGAACGGGCCAAATCGCCAAAACTGTGAGTGTTGATGACCGACACGTAAACGCACCCCGGGTTCGCCAATCGTGGAAATCACCTAGGACCCCAAAACAATGAGTAATAATCCACAAACGGGCCAGAATCGCCAAAACTGTGAGTGTTGATGACCGACACGTAAACGCACCACCGGGTTCGTTCATCGTGGAAATAACTCTCGACCCCAAAACAGTGAGTAATAGTCCACAAACGGGCCAGAATCGCCAAAACTGTGAGTGTTGATGACCGACACGTAAACGCACCGGGGTTCGTTAATCGTGGAAATCACCCGGACCCCAAAACAGTGAGTAATAGTCCACAAACGGGCCAGAATCGCCAAAACTGTGAGTGTTGATGACCGACACGTAAACGCACCCTAGGTTCGTTAATCGTGGAAATCACTCCGACCCAAAACAGTGAGTAATAGTCCACAAACGGGCCAGAATCGCCAAAACTATGTTGATGTGTTGATGACCGACACGTAAACGCGCAACTTGGGTTTCGTTAATCATGGAAATCACTCCGACCCCAAAACAGTGAGTAATAGTCCACAAACGGGCCAGAATCGCCAAAACTGTGAGTGTTGATGACCGACACGTAAACGCACCTCGGGTTCGTTAATCGTGGAAATCACCCCGACCCCAAAACAGTGAGTAATAATCCACAAACGGGCCAGAATCGCCAAAACTGTGAGTGTTGATGACCGACACGTAAACGCACCCCGGGTTCGTTCATCGTGGAAATCACCCCGACCCCAAAACAGTGAGTAATAGTCCACAAACGGGCCGAATCGCCAAAACTGTGAGTGTTGATGACCGACACGCAAACGCACCCCGGTTCGTTAATCATGGAAATCACCCGGACCCAAAACAGTGAGTAATAGTCCACAAACGGGCCAGAATCGCCAAAACTGTGAGTGTTGATGACCGACACGTAAACGCACCTGGGTTCGTTCATCGTGGAAATCACCCCGACCCCAAAACAGTGAGTAATAGTCCACAAACGGGCCAGAATCGCCAAAACTATGAGTGTTGATGACCGACACGTAAACGCACCCCGGGGTTCGTTCATCGTGGAAATAACTCTCGGACCCCAAAACAGTGAGTAATAGTCCACGAAACGGGCCAGAATCGGCCAAAACTGTGAGTGTTGATGACCGACACGTAAACGCACCCCGGGGTTCGTTAATCGTGGAAATCACTCCCGCACCCCAAAACAGTGAGTAATAATCCACGAAACGGGCTAGAATCGGCCAAAACTAAGAGTGTTGATGACCGACACGCAAACGCACCCCGGGGTTCGTTCATCGTGGAAATAACTCTCGGACCCCAAAACAGTGAGTAATAGTCCACAAACGGGCCAAATCGCCAAAACTGTGAGTGTTGATGACCGACACGTAAACGGACCCCGGTTCGTTAATCATGGAAATCACCCCGTACCCCAAAACAGTGAGTAATAGTCCACGAACGGGCCAGAATCGCCAAAACTGCGAGTGTTGACACCGACACGTAAACGCACGCACCCGGATCGCTCATCCCGGAAATCACTCCGGACCCCAAAACAATGAGTAATAATCCACAAACGGGCCTGAATCGCCAAAACTGTGAGTGTTGATGACCGACACGTAAACGCATGCACACCGGGGTTTGTTCATCGTGGAAATAACTCTCGGACCCCAAAACAGTGAGTAATAGTCCACGAAACGGGCCAGAATCGGCCAAAACTGTGAGTGTTGATGATCGACACGTAAACGCACCCTCGGGTTCGTTCATCGTGAAAATCACTCCGGGAACCCAAAACAGTGAGTAATAGTCCACGAAACGGGCCAGAATCGGCCAAAACTGTGAGTGTTGATGACCGACACGTAAACGCACCCTAGGTTCGTTAATCATGGAAATCACTTCGAGACCCAAAACAGTGAATAATAGTCCACAAAACGGGCCGAATGGGCCAAAACTATGAGGGTTGATGACCGACACGTAAACGCAACTTGGGGTTCGACAACCATGGAAATCACTTTGGAACCCAAAACAGTGAGTAGAAGTCCACAAACGGGCCAGAATCGCCAAAACTGTGAGTGTTGATGACCAACACGTAAACGCACCTGGGGTTCGTTAATCGTGGAAATCACCCCCGGACCCCCAAACAGTGAGTAATAATCCACGAAACGGGCTAGAATCGGCTAAAACTGTTTTTGTTGATGTCCGACACGTAAAGGCACCCCAGGGTTCGTTCATCCTGGAAATCACTCCCGGACCCAAAAACAGTGATTAATAGTCCATGAAACGGGCCAGAATCGGCCAAAATAGTGAGTGTTGATGGCCGACACGTATACACACCCCGGGGTTCGCTAATCACGGAAATCACTCCGGGACCACAAAACAGTGAGTAATAGTCCACAAAACGGGCCAGAATCGGCCAAAACTGTGAGTGTTGATGACCGACACGCAAACGCACCCCGGGGTTCGTTCATCGTGGAAATAACTCTCGGACCCCAAAACAGTGAGTAATAGTCCACAAAACGGGCCATATCGGCCAAAACTGTGAGTGTTGATGACCGACACGTAAACGGACCCCGGGGTTTGTTAATCATGGAAATCACTCCCGGACCCCAAAACAGTGAGTAATAATCCACGAAACGGGCCATAATCGCCAAAACTGTGAATGTTGAAGTCCGACACGTAAACGCACACCCGGTTCGTTCATCCCGGAAATCACTCCCGACCCCAAAACAGTGAGTAATAATCCACAAACGGGCCAGAATCGCCAAAACTATGAGTGTTGATGACCGACACGTAAACGCACCCGGGGTTTATTAATCATGGAAATCACCCGGACCCCAAAACAGTGAGTAATAGTCCACAAACGGGCCAGAATCGCCAAAACTGTGAGTGTTGATGACCGACACGTAAACGCACTTCGGGTTCGTTCATCGTGGAAATAACTCTCGACCCCAAACAGTGAGTAATAGTCCACAAACGGGCCAGAATCGCCAAAACTGTGAGTGTTGATGACCGACACGCAAACGCACTTCGGGTTCGTTCATCGTGGAAATCACTCTCGACCCCAAAACAGTGAGTAATAGTCCACAAACGGGCCAGAATCGCCAAAACTGTGAGTGTTGATGACCGACACGTAAACGCACCTAGGGGTTCGTTCATCGTGGAAATCACTCCCGACCCCAAAACAGTGAGTAATAGTCCACGAAACGGGCCAGAATCGGCCAAAACTATGAGTGTTGATGACCGACACGTAAACGCACCCCGGGTTCGTTAATCATGGAAATCACCTCCGGGACCCCAAAACAGTGAGTAATAGTCCACGAAACGGGCCAGAATCGCCAAAACTGTGAGTGTTGATGACCGACACGTAAACGCACCCGGGGTTCGTTAATCGTGGAAATCACTCCCGGACCCCAAAACAGTGAGTAATAATCCACGAAACGGGCCAGAATCGCCAAAACTAAGAGTGTTGATGACCGACACGCAAACGCACTCACACCGGGTTCGTTCATCGTGGAAATAACTCTCGGACCCCAAAACAGTGAGTAATAGTCCACAAACGGGCCAAATCGCCAAAACTGTGAGTGTTGATGACCGACACGTAAACGCACCCCGGGTTCGTTAATCATGGAAATCACCCCGACCCCAAAACAGTGAGTAATAATCCACGAAACGGGCCAGAATCGCCAAAACTGTGAGTGTTGATGACCGACACGTAAACGCACCACCACGGGTTCGTTCATCCTGGAAATCACTCCGACCCCAAAACAGTGAGTAATAGTCCACAAACGGGCCAGAATCGCCAAAACTATGAGTGTTGATGACCGACACGTAAACGCACTTGGGGTTCGTTAATCATGGAAATCACCCGGACCCCAAAACAGTGAGTAATAGTCCACAAACGGGCCAGAATCGCCAAAACTGTGAGTGTTGATGACCGACACGTAAACGCACCCCGGGTTCGTTCATCGTGGAAATCACTCTCGACCCAAAACAGTGAGTAATAGTCCACAAAACGGGCCGAATCGCCAAAACTATGAGTGTTGATGACCGACACGTAAACGCGCACCTTGGGTTCGTTCATCCATGGAAATCACTCTCGGACCCAAAACAGTGAGTAATAGTCCACGAAACGGGCCAGAATCGCCAAAACTGTGAGTGTTGATGACCGACACGTAAACGCACCCCGGGTTCGTTAATCATGGAAATCACCCCGACCCCAAAACAGTGAGTAATAATCCACAAACGGGCCAGAATCGCCAAAACTGTGAGTGTTGATGACCGACACGTAAACGCACCCCGGTTCGTTCATCGTGGAAATCACTCCGACCCCAAAACAGTGAGTAATAGTCCACAAACGGGCCAGAATCGCCAAAACTGTGAGTGTTGATGACCGACACGTAAACGCACCCGGGTTTGTTAATCATGGAAATCACCCGGACCCCAAAACAGTGAGTAATAGTCCACAAACGGGCCAGAATCGCCAAAACTGTGAGTGTTGATGACCGACACGTAAACGCACCACCGGGTTCGTTCATCGTGGAAATCACCCCGACCCCAAAACAGTGAGTAATAGTCCACAAACGGGCCAGAATCGGCCAAAACTGTGAGTGTTGATGACCGACACGCAAACGCACCCCGGGGTTCGTTAATCGTGGAAATCACTCCGGGACCCCAAAACAGTGAGTAATAGTCCACAAACGGGCCAGAATCGCCAAAATGTGAGTGTTGATGACCGACACGTAAACGCACCTCGGGTTCGTTCATCGTGGAAATCACTCCCGGACCCCAAAACAGTGAGTAATAGTCCACGAAACGGGCCAGAATCGGCCAAAACTAAGAGTGTTGATGACCGACACGCAAACGCACCCCGGGGTTCGTTCATCGTGGAAATAACTCTCGGACCCCAAAACAGTGAGTAATAGTCCACAAACGGGCCAAAATCGGCCAAAACTGTGAGTGTTGATGACCGACACGTAAACGGACCCCGGGGTTCGTTAATCATGGAAATCACTCTGGTACCCCAAAACAGTGAGTAATAGTCCACGAAATGGGTTAGAGTTGGCCAAAACTGCGGACACGTAAACGCACCCCGGGGATCGTCAATTGTGGAAATCCCTCTAGGACCCCAAAACAATGAGTAATAATCCACGAAACGGGCCTGAATCGGCCAAAACTGTGAGTGTTGATGACCGACACGTAAACGCATGCACACCGGGGTTTGTTCATCGTGGAAATAACTCTCGGACCCCAAAACAGTGAGTAATAGTCCACGAAACGGGCCAGAATCGGCCAAAACTGTGAGTGTTGATGACCGACACGTAAACGCACCCCGGGGTTCTTTAATCGTGGAAATCACTCCCGGACCCAAAACAGTGAGTAATAGTCAACGAAACGGGCCAGAATCGGCCAAAACTGTGAGAGTTGATGACCGACACGTAAACGCACCCTAGGGTTCGTTAATCATGGAAATCACTTCGAGACCCAAAACAGTGAATAATAGTCCGCGAAACGGGTCAGAATGGGCCAAAACTATGAGGGTTGATGACCGACACGTAAACGCAACTTGGGGTTCGACAACCATGGAAATCACTTTGGGAACCCAAAACAGTGAGTAGAAGTCCACAAACGGGCCAGAATCGCCAAAACTGTGAGTGTTGATGACCAACACGTAAACGCACCTGGGGTTCGTTAATCGTGGAAATCACCCCGACCCCAAAACAGTGAGTAATAATCCACTAAACGGGCTAGAATCGCCAAAACTGTGAGTGTTGATGTCCGACACGTAAACGCACCCCGGTTCGTTCATCCTGGAAATCACTCCCGGACCCAAAAACAGTGAGTAATAGTCCACGAAACGGGCCAGAATCGGCCAAAATAGTGAGTGTTGATGGCCGACACGTAAACACACCCCGGGGTTCGCTAATCACGGAAATCACCCGGACCCCAAAACAGTGAGTAATAGTCCACAAAACGGGCCAGAATCGCCAAAACTGTGAGTGTTGATGACCGACACGCAAACGCACCCCGGGGTTCGTTCATCGTGGAAATAACTCTCGGACCCCAAAACAGTGAGTAATAGTCCACAAAACGGGCCATATCGGCCAAAACTGTGAGTGTTGATGACCGACACGTAAACGGACCCCGGGGTTTGTTAATCATGGAAATCACCCCGACCCCAAAACAGTGAGTAATAATCCATGAAACGGGCCATAATCGCCAAAACAATGAGTAATAATCCACGAATGTTGAAGTCCGACACGTAAACGCACCCCGGGTTCGTTCATCCCGGAAATCACTCCGACCCCAAAACAGTGAGTAATAATCCACGAACGGGCCAAATCGCCAAAACTATGAGTGTTGATGGCCGACACGTAAACGCACCCCGGGGTTTATTAATCATGGAAATCACTACGGGACCCCAAAACAGTGAGTAATAGTCCACAAAACGGGCCAGAATCGGCCAAAACTGTGAGTGTTGATGACCGACACGTAAACGCACCCCGGGGTTCGTTCATCGTGGAAATAACTCTCGGACCCCAAACAGTGAGTAATAGTCCACGAAACGGGCCAGAATCGGCCAAAACTGTGAGTGTTGATGACCGACACGCAAACGCACCCCGGGGTTCGTTCATCGTGGAAATCACTCTCGGACCCCAAAACAGTGAGTAATAGTCCACAAAACGGGCCAGAATCAGCCAAAACTGTGAGTGTTGATGACCGACACGTAAACGCACCCAGGGGTTCGTTCATCGTGGAAATCACTCCCGGACCCCAAAACAGTGAGTAATAGTCCACGAAACGGGTCAGAATCGGCCAAAACTATGAGTGTTGATGACCGACACGTAAACGCACCCCGGGGTTCGTTCATCGTGGAAATAAATCTCGGACCCCAAAACAGTGAGTAATAGTCCACGAAACGGGCCAGAATCGGCCAAAACTGTGAGTGTTGATGACCGACACGTAAACGCACCCGGGTTCGGAAATCATCGTGAGTAAATCACTCCGGGCCTGAATCGCCAAAACAGTGAGTAATAATCCACGTGGAAATAAACGGGCTAGAATCGGCCAAAACTAAAACTGAGTGTTGATGACCGACACGCAAACGCACCCCGGGGTTCGTTCATCGTGGAAATAACTCTCGACCCCAAAACAGTGAGTAATAGTCCACAAACGGGCCAATATCGCCAAAACTGTGAGTGTTGATGACCGACACGTAAACGCACCCCGGGTTCGTTAATCATGGAAATCACCCCGACCCCAAAACAGTGAGTAATAATCCACGCAACGGGCCAGAATCGCCAAAACTGTGAGTGTTGATGACCGACACGAAACGCACCCCGGGTTCGTTCATCGTGGAAATCACTCCGGACCCCAAAACAGTGAGTAATAGTCCACAAACGGGCCAGAATCGCCAAAACTGTGAGTGTTGATGACCGACACGTAAACGCACCCCGGGTTCGTTAATCATGGAAATCACCCGACCCCAAAACAGTGAGTAATAGTCCACAAACGGGCCAGAATCGCCAAAACTGTGAGTGTTGATGACCGACACGTAAACGCACCCCGGTTCGTTCATCGTGGAAATCACTCGAGACCCAAAACAGTGAGTAATAGTCCACAAACGGGCCGAATGGCCAAAACTATGAGTGTTGATGACGACACGTAAACGCAACTTGGGGTTCGACAACCATGGAAATCGCTTAGGAACCCAAAACAGTGAGTAATAGTCCACAAACGGGCCAGAATCGCCAAAACTGTGAGTGTTGATGACCAACACGTAAACGCACCTGGGTTCGTTAATCGTGGAAATCACCCCGACCCCAAAACAGTGAGTAATAATCCACAAAACGGGCTAGAATCGCCAAAACTGTGAGTGTTGATGACCGACACGTAAACGCACCCCGGTTCGTTCATCCCGGAAATCACCCCGACCCAAAAACAGTGAGTAATAGTCCACAAACGGGCCAGAATCGCCAAAATAGTGAGTGTTGATGACCGACACGTAAACACACCCCGGGTTCGCTAATCACGGAAATCACCCGGACCCCAAAACAGTGAGTAATAGTCCACAAACGGGCCAGAATCGCCAAAACTGTGAGTGTTGATGACCGACACGCAAACGCACTCGGGTTCGTTCATCGTGGAAATAACTCTCGGACCCCAAAACAGTGAGTAATAGTCCACAAAACGGGCCATATCGGCCAAAACTGTGAGTGTTGATGACCGACACGTAAACGGACCCCGGGGTTCGTTAATCATGGAAATCACTCCCGGACCCCAAAACAGTGAGTAATAATCCACGAAACGGGCCATAATCGGCTAAAACTGTGAATGTTGAAGTCCGACAGGTATACGCACCCCGGGGTTCGTTCATCCTGGAAATCACTCCCGGACCCCAAAACAGTGAGTAATAATCCACGAAACGGGCCAGAATCGGCCAAAACTGTGAGTGTTGATGGCCGACACGTAAACGCACCCCGGGGTTTATTAATCATGGAAATCACTACGGGACCCCAAAACAGTGAGTAATAGTCCACAAAACGGGCCAGAATCGGCCAAAACTGTGAGTGTTGATGACCGACACGTAAACGCACCCCGGGGTTCGTTCATCGTGGAAATAACTCTCGACCCCAAAACAGTGAGTAATAGTCCACGAAACGGGCCAGAATCGGCCAAAACTGTGAGTGTTGATGACCGACACGCAAACGCACCCCGGGGTTCGTTCATCGTGGAAATAACTCTCGGACCCCAAAACAGTGAGTAATAGTCCACAAAACGGGCCAGAATCAGCCAAAACTGTGAGTGTTGATGACCGACACGTAAACGCACCCAGGGGTTCGTTCATCGTGGAAATCACTCCGGACCCCAAAACAGTGAGTAATAGTCCACGAAACGGGTCAGAATCGGCCAAAACTATGAGTGTTGATGACCGACACGTAAACGCACCCCGGGGTTCGTTCATCGTGGAAATAACTCTCGGACCCCAAAACAGTGAGTAATAGTCCACGAAACGGGCCAGAATCGGCCAAAACTGTGAGTGTTGATGACCGACACGTAAACGCACCCTAGGGTTCGTTAATCGTGGAAATCACTCCGACCCCAAAACAGTGAGTAATAATCCACGAAACGGGCTAGAATCGGCCAAAACTAAGAGTGTTGATGACCGACACGCAAACGCACCCCGGGGTTCGTTCATCGTGGAAATAACTCTCGGACCCCAAAACAGTGAGTAATAGTCCACAAACGGGCCAATATCGGCCAAAACTGTGAGTGTTGATGACCGACACGTAAACGGACCCCGGTGAGTTCGTTAATCATGGAAATCACCGTGCGTGTTGTGTGCACCCCAAAACAGTGAGTAATAGTCTAGAGATTTCTTGCCCGATTGTATTGGAGTGGTGTTTTGAAGCAGTACAAAGTCATGGGCAATGCCATTAGGTGATTCAATGGAAACTTATTTTTCTATGTCCATTGATTACCGATCGAAGTCTAAGCGAGTGTATGCTTCTCACACTTAGTTATTTAATACATATATATGAGTCGTGGCGATGAGACATGCGAGTGTCCTAGCAAATAGGTGATCATTCATATCTGGCATGGAACAGACAATTTGATCTATGAATGCTCACTTCCAAGAGTAGGACGTTTCGGTGCCTACGCTCACCTGCACCTGGTTAGAAAACAATTCATAAAACTTCAAGAAAAATTTCAAAATTTATTTGTGCGGTAGACAATTTGATGCATAAGGCCCCCTCCAAATTTCAAGTCATTTGGACATCTGAGAAGCTCTCAGCAAAAAAGAAAACAAATCGGGCCAAAACAATACATGAACTGTAACCATTTTTACAGACCCCCCAATTTGTCTTTTTTGCTGAGAGCTCCTCAGATATCCAAATTATTTGAAAATTATAATGGACCTCACGCATCAAATTTTCTACCGCACAAAAAAATTGGAATTTTTTTAATTTTTCTAGTATTTGTTTTGATTTTTTCAAATCAGCGTGGGTGCAGAGATGGATTTTGGCACTTCTAATATTTAGGCAAATCTGCTTTCTAAATGATTTGATGTGTGTACGTAGGTTACCTTATCTGCTTGTTTGGCTTCTTGCCCCGCCAAAACTATCGAGATCGATAGAGGTGAGACCTATAGGGAGTTGGAGACCTGATATTCTAGCTATATACATATACTATGTACTTTGTGATGAGTGCACTATTTTCCACCCGGCTCCAAGGAGCCTAAAATTTTATATGTAAGAAGAAAATCATACTTGTTGGATTTAGAACATTTCGGAAACCATATCACAGTGTACATGTATATATGTTGTACATATATGCAGAGATTTATCATGAATTATTTTTGCTTGTGAGGTAAAATGCATAGATGCAGATCCACTACATATTTACCCTTTTAGGGTAGTCCAGAAATAGTTATTTTCTTCATGAAAATTTTAATGGAATATAGTGAGCATCGATATTTATAGTTCAAAAGGAATTTCGATTTTTTCTAACTGAGCTACTGATTCATTTGATATTTTCGGCCGCGTGGTACATTAAAGCATCCAGCTGCAGATTTGACTCATATATAGTTTGTCTACGTGTTTCTGGTAGTAGATCTCTCTCTCTCTCTCTCTCTCTCTCTCTCTCTCTCCATGGGAAAGTTTGACGCACTATTTCTTCAATATTAAATAACTGAATGGATTAGTACAATAATATTTTGTTGACGTGATTAGTGAGGTGGAATATCAAAATACCAATTAAATATGTAGGAGATAAAATAGCTGGATATGGAGTTTCCAAAAAAAAAAAAAAGCTTCCGGCCAGCCTGTTTTATCCTACTGATGCATTACATTTGGTTTGGTATTCATGGTATATGTACGTTTGCATGAGGAGTCCATATTTGAGACGATGGAGGCATGTCTGTACTTTCCCTTTTACATTTGAAATCTACATAGTATATGTACGTTTGCATGAGGAGTCCATATTTGGGACGATGGAGGCATGTCTGTACTTTCCTTTTACATTTGAAATCTGCCTTTTCTTTTAGAGTCCGAACTTTGCTAGTACTATTTTTCTAGTACATGATCATGGTTATACGTGTCTTATATTCTAGTCTGGACGTGGCTAGTATCTTCTTTTATCTACAGTACGTGATCCTGCCTATAAGTGTCAGATGCATATAATATGCCTATACGTGGCTATGGAAGTTGTTCTTTTTCCTTTTATAACAGAATCCAATTCAGGATTGATTAGTTGTCCGTGTACTACGTGATGTTGGCTTTTCAAAATTTTAGTTGTCCTTCTCCTATACGTAATTTTTTTTTCACGGTTTCCATCATAGGTACTTGCACGTGACAGATTTAACATGTCCAAAATAGTGGATGTCTAGAATATTTGTATGTAACGTAATTTCGTTAAATCTCAGCCGTATATATTACTAATCAACGATGTATATTATTTTAGCTAATGTGGAAGAATGTGGTGTCTTATTTGGCTCCTGTCTTAATTATAGAATAGATAATCCACGAAACGGGCTAGAATCGGCTAAAACTATGAGTGTTGAAGTCAGACACGTATACGCACCCCGGGGTTCGTTCATCCTGGAGATCACTCCCGTACCCCAAAACATTGAGTACTAATCCGCGAAATGGGCCAGAATCGGCTAAAACAGTGAGTGTTGATGGCCGACACGTACCCCAGGGTTTATTAATCATGGAAATCACTCCGGGACCCCAAAACAGTGAGTAATAGTCCACAAAACGGGCCAGAATCGGCCAAAAATGTGAGTGTTGATGACCGACACGTAAACGCACCCCGGGGTTCGTTCATCGTGGAAATAACTCTCGGACCCAAAACAGTGAATAATAGTCCGCAAAACGGGTCAGAATGGGCCAAAACTATGAGGGTTGATGAGCGACTAGTAAGCGCAACTTGGGGTTCGACAACCATGGAAATCGCTTTGGGAACCCAAAACTGTGAGTATAAGTCCACAGAACGGGCCAGAATCGGCCAAAAATGTGAGTGTTGATGACCAACACGTAAACGCACCCAGGGGTTCATTAATCATGGAAATCACTCCCGGACCCCAAAACAGCGAGTAATAATCCACGAAACGTGCTAGAATCGGCTAAAACTGTTATTGTTGATGTCCGACACGTAAACGCACCCCCGGGTTCGTTCATCCTGGAAATCACTCCCGGACCCCAAAACAGTGAGTATAGTCCACGAAACGGGCCAGAATCGGCCAAAACAGTGAGTGTCGATGGCCGACACGTAAACACACCCCGTGGTTCGCTAATCACGGAAATCACTCCGGGACCCCAAAACAGTGAGAAATAGTCCACAAAACGGGCCAGAATCGGCCAAAACTGTGAGTGTTGATGACCGACACGTAAATGCACCACAGGGTTCGTTCATCGTGGAAATCACTCCCGGACCCCAAAACAGTGAGTAATAGTCCACAAAACGGGCCAGAATCGGCCAAAACTGTGAGTGTTGATGATCGACACGCAAACGCACCCCGGGGTTCGTTAATCGTGGAAATCACTCCGGGACCACAAAACAGTGAGTAATAGTCCACAAAACGGGCCAGAATCGGCCAAAAATGTGAGTGTTGATGATCGACACGTAAACGCACCCAGGGGTTCGTTCATCGTGGAAATCACTCCCAGACCCCAAAACAGTGAGTAATAGTCCACGAAACGGGCCAGAATCGGCCAAAACTATGAGTGTTGATGACCGACACGCAAACGCACCCCGGGGTTCGTTCATCGTGGAAATAACTCTCAGACCCCAAAACAGTGAGTAATAGTCCAAAAACGGGCCAAAATCGGCCAAAACTGTGAGTGTTGATGACCGACACGTAAACGGACCCCGGGGTTCGTTAATCATGGAAATCACTCTGGTACCTCAAAACAGTAAGTAATAGTCCACGAAATGGGTTAGAGTTGGCCAAAACTGCGGACACGTAAACGCACCCCGGGGATCGTCAATTGTGGAAATCCCTCTAGGACCCCAAAACAATGAGTAATAATCCACGAAACGGGCTTGAATCGGCCAAAACTGTGAGTGTTGATGACCGACACGTAAACGCACCCGGGGTTCTTTAATCGTGGAAATCACTCCCGGACCCAAAACAGTGAGTAATAGTCAACGAAACGGGCCAGAATCGGCCAAAACTGTGAGAGTTGATGACCGACACGTAAACGCACCCTAGGGTTCGTTAATCATGGAAATCACTTCGAGACCCAAAACAGTGAATAATAGTCCGCGAAACGGGTCAGAATGGGCCAAAACTATGAGGGTTGATGAGCGACTTGTAAGCGCAACTTGGGGTTCGACAACCATGGAAATCGCTTTGGGAACCCAAAACTGTGAGTAGAAGTCCACAAAACGGGCCAGAATCGTCCAAAACTGTGAGTGTTGATGACCAACACGTAAACGCACCCAGGGGTTCGTTAATCGTGGAAATCACTCCCGGACCCCAAAACAGTGAGTAATAATCCACGAAACGGGCTAGAATCGGCTAAAACTGTTATTGTTGATGTCCGACACGTAAAGGCACCCCGGGGTTCGTTCATCCTGGAGATCACTCCCGGTCCCCAAAACAGTGAGTAATAGTCCACGAAACGGGCCAGAATCGGCCAAAACTATGAGTGTTGATGACCGACACGTAAACGCACCCAGGGGTTCGTTCATCGTGGAAATCACTCCCGGACCCCAAAATAGTGAGTAATAGTCCACGAAACGGGCCAGAATCGGTCAAAACTATGAGTGTTGATGACCGACACGTAAACGCACCCCGGGGTTCGTTAATCATTGAAATCACTTCGAGACCCAAAACAGTGAATAATAGTCCGCGAAACGGGTCAGAATGGGCCAAAACTACGAGGGTTGATGAGCGACATTGTAAGCGCAACTTGGGTTCGACAACCATGGAAATCGCTTTGGGAACCCAAAACCGTGAGTAGAAGTCCACAAACGGGCCAGAATCGCCAAAACTGTGAGTGTTGATGACCAACACGTAACGCACCTGGGGTTCGTTAATCGTGGAATCACTCCCGGACCCCAAAACAGTGAGTAATAATCCACGAAACGGGCTAGAATCGGCTAAAACTGTTATTGTTGATGTCCGACACGTAAAGGCACCCCGGGTTCGTTCATCCTGGAAATCACTCCCGGACCCCAAAACAGTGAGTAATAGTCCACGAAACGGGCCAGAATCGGCCAAAACTATGAGTGTTGATGACCGACACGTAAACGCACCCCGGGGTTCGTTAATCGTGGAAATCACTCCGGACCCCAAAACTATGAGTGTTGATGACCGAACGCAAACGCACCCCGGGGTTTGTTCATCGTGGAAATAACTCTCGGCCCCAAAACAGTGAGTAATAGTCCACGAAACGGGCCAGAATCGGCCAAAACTGTGAGTGTTGATGACCGACACGTAAACGCACCCCGGGGTTCGTTAATCGTGGAAATCACTCCCGGACCCCAAAACAGTGAATAATAATCCACGAAACGGGCCAGAATCGACCAAAACTAAGAGTCTTGATGACCGACACGCAAACGCACCCCGGGGTTCGTTCATCGTGGAAATAACTCTCGGACCCCAAAACAGTGAGTAATAGTCCACAAAACGGGCCAAAATCGGCCAAAACTGTGAGTGTTGATGACCGACACGTAAACGCACCCCGGTTCGTTCATCATGGAAATAACTCTCGGACCCCAAAACAGTGAGTAATAGTCCACGAAACGGGCCAGAATCGGCCAAAACTGTGAGTGTTGATGACCGACACGTAAACGCACCCCGGGGTTCGTTCATCGTGGAAATAACTCTCGGACCCCAAAACAGTGAGTAATAGTCCACGAAACGGGCCAAAATCGGCCAAAACAGTGAGTGTTGATGACCGACATGCAAACGCACACCGGGGTTCCTTAATCATGGAAATCACTCCGGGACCACAAAACAGTGAGTAATAGTCCACAAAACGGGCCAGAATCGGCCAAAACTGTGAGTGTTGATGACCGACACGTAAATGCACCAAAGGGTTCGTTCATCGGGGAAATCACCCCTGGGCCCCAAAACAGTGAGTAATAGTCCACAAAACGGGCCGGAATCGGCCAAAAATGTGAGTGTTGATGACCGACACGCAAATGCACCCCGGGGTTCGTTAATCGTGGAAGTCACTCCGGGACCCAAAACAGTGAGTAATAGTCCACGAAACGGACCAGAATCGGCCAAGACTGTGAGTGTTGATGACCGACACGCAAATGCACCCCGGGGTTCGTTAATCATGGAAATCATTCCGGGACCCCAAAACAGTGAGTAATAGTCCACAAAACGGGCCAGAATCGGCCAAAACTGTGAGTGTTGATGACCGACACGTAAACGCACCCCGGGGTTCGTTCATCGTGGAAATAACTCTCGGACCCAAAACAGTGAATAATAGTCCGCAAAACGGGTCAGAATGGGTCAAAACTATGAGGGTTGATGAGCGACTAGTAAGCGCAACTTGGGGTTCGACAACCATGGAAATCGCTTTGGGAACCCAAAACTGTGAGTATAAGTCCACAGAACGGGCAAGAATCGGCCAAACTGTGAGTGTTGATGACCAACACGTAAACGCACCCAGGGGTTCATTAATCATGGAAATCACTCCCGGACCCCAAAACAGTGACTAATAATCCACGAAACGGGCTAGAATCGGCTAAAACTGTTATTGTTGATGTCCGACACGTAAACGCACCCCCGGGTTCGTTCATCCTGGAAATCACTCCCGGACCCCAAAACAGTGAGTATAGTCCACGAAACGGGCCAGAATCGGCCAAAACAGTGAGTGTTGATGGCCGACACGTAAACACACCACGGGGTTCGCTAATCACGGAAATCACTTCGGGACCCCAAAACAGTGAGAAATAATCCACAAAACGGGCCAGAATCGGCCAAAACTGTTATTGTTGATGACCGACACGTAAATGCACCACAGGGTTCGTTCATCGTGGAAATCACTCCCGGACCCCAAAACAGTGAGTAATAGTCCACAAAACGGGCCAGAATCGGTCAAAACTGTGAGTGTTGATGATCGACACGCAAACGCACCCCGGGGTTCCTTAATCATGGAAATCACTCCGGGACCACAAAACAGTGAGTAATAGTCCACGAAACGGGCCAAAATTGGCCAAAACTGTGAGTGTTGATGACCGACACGTAAATGCACCAAAGGGTTCGTTCATCGAGGAAATCACTCCTGGGCCCCAAAACAGTGAGTAATAGTCCACAAAACGGGCCGGAATCGGCCAAAAATGTGAGTGTTGATGACCGACACGCAAATGCACCCCGGGGTTCGTTAATCATGGAAGTCACTCCGGGACCCAAAACAGTGAGTAATAGTCCACGAAACGGGCCAGAATCGGCCAAAACTGTGAGTGTTGATGACCGACACGCAAATGCACCCCGGGGTTCGTTAATCATGGAAATCACTCCGGGACCCCAAAACAGTGAGTAATAGTCCACAAAACGGGCCAGAATCGGCCAAAACTGTGAGTGTTGATGACCGACACGTAAACGCACCCCGGGGTTCGTTCATCGTGGAAATAACTCTCGGACCCAAAACAGTGAATAAAAGTCCATAAAACGGGCCGAATGGGCCAAAACTATGAGGGTTGATGAGCGACTAGTAAGCGCAACTTGGGGTTCGACAACCATGGAAATCGCTTTGGGAACCCAAAACTGTGAGTATAAGTCCACAGAACGGGCCAGAATCGGCAAAACTGTGAGTGTTGATGACCAACACGTAAACGCACCCAGGGGTTCATTAATCATGGAAATCACTCCCGGACCCCAAAACAGTGAGTAATAATCCACGAAACGGGCTAGAATCGGCTAAAACTGTTATTGTTGATGTCCGACACGTAAAGGCACCCCGGGTTCGTTCATCCTGGAAATCACTCCCGGACCCCAAAACAGTGAGTAATAGTCCACGAAACGGGCCAGAATCGGCCAAAACTATGAGTGTTGATGACCGACACGTAAACGCACCCCGGGGTTCGTTAATCGTGGAAATCACTCCCGGACCCCAAAACTATGAGTGTTGATGACCGAACGCAAACGCACCCCGGGGTTCGTTCATCGTGAAAATAACTCTCGAACCCCAAAACAATGAGTAATAGTCCAAAAACGGGCCAAAATCGGCCAAAACTGTGAGTGTTGATGACCGACACGTAAACGCACCCCGGGGTTTGTTCATCGTGGAAATAACTCTCGGCCCCAAAACAGTGAGTAATAGTCCACGAAACGGGCCAGAATCGGCCAAAACTGTGAGTGTTGATGACCGACACGTAAACGCACCCCGGGGTTCGTTAATCGTGGAAATCACTCCCGGACCCCAAAACAGTGAATAATAATCCACGAAACGGGCCAGAATCGACCAAAACTAAGAGTCTTGATGACCGACACGCAAACGCACCCCGGGGTTCGTTCATCGTGGAAATAACTCTCGGACCCCAAAACAGTGAGTAATAGTCCACAAAACGTGCCAAAATCGGCCAAAACTGTGAGTGTTGATGACCGACACGTAAACGCACCCCCGGGTTCGTTCATCCTCGGACCCCAAAACAGTGAGTAATAGTCCACGAAACGGGCCAGAATCGGCCAAAACTGTGAGTGTTGATGACCGACACGTAAACGCACCCCGGGGTTCGTTCATCGTGGAAATAACTCTCGGACCCCAAAACAGTGAGTAATAGTCCACGAAACGGGCCAAAATCGGCCAAAACAGTGAGTGTTGATGACCGACATGCAAACGCACACCGGGGTTCCTTAATCATGGAAATCACTCCGGGACCACAAAACAGTGAGTAATAGTCCACAAAACGGGCCAGAATCGGCCAAAACTGTGAGTGTTGATGACCGACACGTAAATGCACCAAAGGGTTCGTTCATCGGGGAAATCACTCCTGGGCCCCAAAACAGTGAGTAATAGTCCACAAAACGGGCCGGAATCGGCCAAAAATGTGAGTGTTGATGACCGACACGCAAATGCACCCCGGGGTTCGTTAATCATGGAAATCACTCCGGGACCCAAAACAGTGAGTAATAGTCCACGAAACGGACCAGAATCGGCCAAGACTGTGAGTGTTGATGACCGACACGCAAATGCACCCCGGGGTTCGTTAATCATGGAAATCACTCCGGGACCCCAAAACAGTGAGTAATAGTCCACAAAACGGGCCAGAATCGGCCAAAACTGTGAGTGTTGATGACCGACACGTAAACGCACCCCGGGGTTCGTTCATCGTGGAAATAACTCTCGGACCCAAAACAGTGAATAATAGTCCGCAAAACGGGTCAGAATGGGTCAAAACTATGAGGGTTGATGAGCGACTAGTAAGCGCAACTTGGGGTTCGACAACCATGGAAATCGCTTTGGGAACCCAAAACTGTGAGTATAAGTCCACAGAACGGGCCAGAATCGGCCAAACTGTGAGTGTTGATGACCAACACGTAAACGCACCGAGGGTTCATTAATCATGGAAATCACTCCGGACCCCAAAACAGTGAGTAATAATCCACAAACGGGCTAGAATCGCCAAAACTGTTATTGTTGATGTCCGACACGTAAACGCACCCCCGGGTTCGTTCATCCTGGAAATCACTCCCGGACCCCAAAACAGTGAGTATAGTCCACGAAACGGGCCAGAATCGGCCAAAACAGTGAGTGTTGATGGCCGACACGTAAACACACCACGGGGTTCGCTAATCACAGAAATCACTTCGGGACCCCAAAACAGTGAGAAATAATCCACAAAACGGGCCAGAATCGGCCAAAACTGTTATTGTTGATGACCGACACGTAAATGCACCACAGGGTTCGTTCATCGTGGAAATCACTCCCGGACCCCAAAACAGTGAGTAATAGTCCACAAACGGGCCAGAATCGGCCAAAACTGAGTGTGTTGATGATCGACACGCAAACGCACCCCGGGGTTCCTTAATCATGGAAATCACTCCGGGACCACAAAACAGTGAGTAATAGTCCACGAAACGGGCCAAAATCGGCCAAAACTGTGAGTGTTGATGACCGACACGTAAACGCACCAAAGGGTTCGTTCATCGTGGAAATCACCCCGGCCCCAAAACAGTGAGTAATAGTCCACAAAACGGGCCGGAATCGGCCAAAAATGTGAGTGTTGATGACCGACACGCAAATGCACCCCGGGGTTCGTTAATCATGGAAATCACTCCGGGACCCAAAACAGTGAGTAATAGTCCACGAAACGGGCCAGAATCGGCCAAAACTGTGAGTGTTGATGACCGACACGCAAATGCACCCCGGGGTTCGTTAATCATGGAAATCACTCCGGGACCCCAAAACAGTGAGTAATAGTCCACAAAACGGGCCAGAATCGGCCAAAACTGTGAGTGTTGATGACCGACACGTAAACGCACCCCGGGGTTCGTTCATCGTGGAAATAACTCTCGGACCCAAAACAGTGAATAAAAGTCCGCAAAACGGGTCAGAATGGGCCAAAACTATGAGGGTTGATGAGCGACTAGTAAGCGCAACTTGGGGTTCGACAACCATGGAAATCGCTTTGGGAACCCAAAACAGTGAGTATAAGTCC
>JAHIAM010004456.1:0-72269 GCA_021605205.1 Aegilops longissima | reverse complement strand
AGACGGCCGGGCGAGCGGCTCCTGGTGTTCGAATCAGGATTCTTTGCTTGCTAAGCGCCAATTTGTCCATTCAAGCGATCGAAAGAGGTTGTTCCGTGACGCAAATGGGGTGCTTTGTCGGACTCCTGATGGATAGACAGACACCGGGCAGACGATGATGGAAACATGAGTGGTGGGATTGACTGGCCGCGCTAATTGCGACGTTCGACCGGCAAAGGGAAATGCAGAGAACCTACTCAGTGCCGAATCTACTGAAGTTTGTTATTATACAAAAAAAGTTCACTAATGTTTGAAAACCTACCATACCCAAGAGCCAATAGAGGGAAGATACACCCACTGTAAAAGCTAAGAACCAATGGAGACATTCATCAGAAATGAAGAGGCCAATGATGTTACTGAGCCAGTAAGCTGCAAGAAGCTGGAACTCTGCCTAATCCGCAAATAAAATAAGATTTAGGTCGAAATCTAGCGGTAACTAGTATGAGAATCAGAGTGAAAGACAAGTAGTAAAGATAATGGTACGTAGCTTCCTAAAGTCAAGGCAGGGTCCGGAGAACGAAAGAGACGGCAAAACCATGCAGCAAGCAAGGCCAAGTTCCTGAAGCAGTGACAAGTCATGGATTTTGTGCAAGTTGCCGACTTAAAAAAGGCGCACACAAAAGTTGTTTATGGAGCGCACAATGCTAATGCTACCGAGGGACAGGGACGGGCAAGCAAAGACTGGTGTACAAGAAAGGCGCATCAATTGGAAACCCAAATGGGTCAACAGAGGATGAAGGTGACTCAAGGGCAAAGAAAGCATGTGCAGGATCAGATCAGATGGACATAATTGTGCTGTTGGTGGCCAATAATATAGCCAAAAAGTATTAAGAGAGGTTCAGAGTGCAAGTTGTGGAAATGAACAACATGGTTTGGAAGGCTACTGCAGAGGGAGAGAGAAATAATGCTTACCAGGAGGAGGAGAAGAAGAAACATGATCAGAAAAGTTGCCAACCAAATCTAGCTTTCAGTGCATCTGACCGGGCTCATGACCACCATCATAGGTGGGTGCTCCCTTAGTGTCTGCAGAATCTGGTCCCAATCACTGCTCCTGTGTATGCTCATCACTTTCAGGGGCTATAATTGGGGATCCATGCGTCCACACCACGCATAATTTTGTCGGTCCTTCTTTACTTAGCACATGCTCATCTGATTCGATCCCACTGAGAGCTGTGTTTGGCGTTGGAGTTAAGTACATATGCATCCCCCGTCAAGGCATCATTCTATGTTTGACAACCACTTCAATGCAGGAATATATCACAAGGTACTCAAGATTAGCCTGAAAGGGATCCAAACCTGACCATGAATAGCCTGTTGCGGGTGTATATCGATTGGCGTAACAAACCGGCAAAGCTCTGCGTGCTTTTTGAATCCGATCTGAGATCAACGGTAAGCGGTGTTTCCCCAATTCCGCCGGTCATTATTCAGGGCTAAACAAGCACCTAACCTACAGGGTTTCAGAGGATGGCATTGTTCAGCCCTTGCTCAATCCATCAAAGCACTACATTGTATTGTCTCTGTACTTTGACTGGAGCACAGCGTATTGATTTCCACACCAATGCACAATTTTGTCGGTCCTTCTTTACTTAGCAGATGCTCATCTGATTTGATCCCACTGAGAGCCATGTTTGGCGTTGGAGTTAAGGATATATGCATCTCCCACCAAGAATATCAATCTATGTTAAACTTGACAACCACTTCAATGCAGGAATATCAGAACATACTCAAGACAGTCTGAAAGGGATTCAAACCAGCCCAAGAATAGCCCGTCGCGGGTATCGATTGGCGTAGCAAACTGGTAAAGCTTTGCGTGCTCCGAATCCGGTCTGAGATCAACAGTAAGCAGTGTTTCCCCAGTTTCGCTGATAGGGCTAAACAAGCAACTGACCTACAGCCTTTTGGAGGATGCCATTGTTCAGCCATCGCTCTATCCATCAAGCACTCCATTGTATTGTCTCTGTACTTTGACTGGTGCGCAGCGTATTGATTTTGACACAAAGCTCAATTACACAGAAACAGTATCAGTAGTACCAGAGACTCTGCTACAGAATAATCTAGCAACATCAAACCCATGCTACAAAGACTGACCCTGATTGCTGGATTGCTATATTTGTACTGAGATATTAACAAGAGAAGAAAGGTTTTCATGACAGCTTGCAGCATAACTGTTCCTGCTGGATAAAGATCATACAGTAACTGGTAGGTCATCTTCGCTTATAGTTGACCATCTGTGAGTTCCAACCGCTGAACAATTTCCAGTGAACATTACAAAGATGCGTTGAGTGAGGGTTATAATCCCATGAGTGTTGGTCTCTCTTAACAAAAATGGGGTAATCTGCAGCAAAAAAGTGTTATGACTGTCAAAACGCACAGACTCTGGTGGTGTAATCATGAGCTATAACAGTATAAACCTTAGCAGGATTTGTATTTTCTTCAGAAGCAAGGAAATAGGTCTGGTCTTCCTTCTCATAAGTGTCCCAAAGGCACATGATGAATGTGGTAATGCAAAAGGAGTAGTTGAATGTGGAAGCAGAAGTTGCGTATACATGTTACAGCTATCTAAGACGACAAGTAGTTGTTTGAAAACATAATCAGCATGTGAGTTAAAAACTTCAGTATTTCACATTTCTGAGATAAAAAATTAAGAGGGCTATCCAATAACCATGGAGAAAATCCATTATCCAAAATAAATAAAACTTAAAATAACAGTGCAAAAACATGGTTCAGGCCTTCAGCACATGTTTCGACATGCTCACTAATTGAGCACAAATAATCAAATTTTGCATGCACCACAAGGGATACTCTTACTAGTTGCTTCATAGAAACATCAGGTCCATAATAAAGCACAGATTTATGTTCTTTGCAGCGTTTTTTAATCCATGTAAACAAGCAATCTGACATCTGAAACGCATAAGATGTCAGATTGCTTGTTTACAACTTACGTGTAACAACATACATAGTATGCGATGCAACAGCGTACGCGTAACGTGGCCAGAAGCTATCTCAAATCAAATACCGACCTAAATTGATTGTCGACCCAGCTGGCGTGTGGTTTGGCGATGAGCTAAGCGCGGAATGATCCATTTCCCTCTCCAGATGCTCGTGCTGAGTTTTGTCAACATGGAATAAAATCGTTTCTTGGCTACTGGGCTAGAATAGTCTCCCCGCGATACGTCTTTACTACCTGGTGACGTGATTACCGATAAAGAAAGATCGGAAGACGAGACATGCAAACAAAGAGATTAGATTGGATGCAGAGGAGAGGAGGTACAGGCACCCTCAAATACATGCTCAGATTGCGAAATCTGAACCAACCAAATCACACATGGCTTGGGTACGCCTCCACGTATACATCAATGCACGCACATATTACTTTCTTCAGACGAGACAAGTATAAAATGGCCTGCTGCTAGAGTCAGTGGATTGGCTATGCACCGAGTGGGAAGAAACGGGGCTCCAGCATGATGCTGATAGATAGACGGTCAAATGTTTGTCCAGGGCGATGGAGATGGCAAAACATTCATTCAAGCAATCGAAAGAGATTATTTCACAACGTAAATCGGGTGCGTCTTTGTCAGACTCCCAATGGATAGACACCAGGCAGATGATGATGGAAACATGGGGTGGTATTGACTGGCCACGCTAATTGCGACGTTCGACCAGCAAATAGACGCCGTCGAATGGCGCGATTCTGAGAAGCTTCTCAAAGCCAAGCTCATTAAAGATCGTCCAAAAACCTACTATACCCAGGAGTAGAAAAGGGAAGATGCACCCACCATAAGAGCTGAAAACTGGAACTCTACCTAATTCAGCAAATAAAATAAGATTTTAGGCCGAAGTCTAGTGGTAACTATGAGAATCAAAGTGAAAGACAAGTAAAGATGGTAGTAGCTTCCTAAAGTCAAGGCAGGGTCCGGAGAAAGAGACAGCAAAACCATGCAAGCACCAAAGCCAGTTCCTGAAGCAGTGATAACGCATGGATTTTGTGGAAGTTGCCAACTTAAAAAGATCAGGCCCTAGCCCATAGCCACACAACCAAGTTGTTTATGGAGCAGGCAACCCTACTCAGGGTCAGGGACACGGACAGGCAAGCAAAGACTGGTGTACAAGAAAGACATATCAATTGGAAAGAAATCAGAATGGGTCAATAGAGGCTGAAAGTGACTGAAGGGCAAGTAAAGCATGTGCTGTTGGTGGCCAATAATAGACCCCAATAAAAGCATTAAGAGAGGTTCAGAGTGCAAGTTGTGGAAATAAAATCATTTGGAAATGCTTACCAGGAAAAGAAAAGCAAACAGAGTCAGAGAAGGGCAGGGGGCCTCCGGTCTCCATCCGCTGTAGTAGTATTTGCTTGACATTTTTCTGGGTAAGCCACTAGCACCTATCCAAATCCAGCTTTCTGTGCATCTGACCACCATCATGGGTGGGTGCTCCCCTTAGTGTCTGCAGAATCTGGCCCCAATCACTGCTCCTGTTCATGCTCTTCACTTTCAGGGGTTATATAATTGAGCAGCGGCCAGTTGGCCTCCCCCATCTCGCCTCCATGCGTCCACGCCAATGCACAATTTTGTCGGTCCTTCTTTACTTGGCACATGTTCCGTCTGATTCGATCCCACTGAGAGCTGTGCTTGGTGTTGGAGTTATAAGTATATATGCACCCCCCACCAAGGCACCATTCTATGTTGACAACCACTTCAATGCAGGAATATATCACAAGGTACTCAATATTAGGCTGAAAGGGATCCAAACCTGCCCATGAATAGCCTGTTGCAGGTTATATTGATTGGCGTAACAAACCGGCAAAGCTCTGCGTGCTTAGAATCCGGTCCGAGATCAACGGTAAGCAGTGATTCCCTGATTTCGCTGGTAGGGCTAAACAAGCACCTAGCCTACAGCCTTTTGGAGGATGCCATTGTTCAGCCATCGCTCAATCCATCATAGCACTCCATTGCATTGTCCCTGTCCTTTGACTGGCGCACAGCCTGTTGATTTTGACACAAAGCTACATCACACAGAAACAATATCAGTACCAGAGACTCGCTACAGAATAATCTAACAACACACACAGACTGACTGTTATCGCTGGATTGTAATATTTGTGCTGACATATTAACAAGATAAGAAAGGTTTCATGCCAGCTTGCTGCATAACTGTTCCTGCTGGATAAAGATCGTACAGTAACTGGTAGGCCATCTTCGCTTATAGTTGACCCTCTATGAGTTCCATCCGCTGAACAATTGCCGGTGAGAATTATAATCCCGTGTGCTGGTCTCGCTTAACAGAAATGGGGCAACCTGCAGCAAAAAAAGTGTTGTGACTGTCAAAATGCACAGACTGTGGTGGTGTAATCATGAGCTATCACAGTACAAACCTTAGCAGGACTTCTATTTTCTTCTGAAGCACGGAAATAGGGCTGATCTTCCTTCTTCTCGTAAGTATCCCAAAGGGCACGTGATGAATGTGGTAATGCAAAATGAGTAGTTGAATGTGTAAATCGAAGTTGTGTATGCATGTTACAGCTATCTAAGACGACTCACAATTGTTTGAAAACATAAGCAGCAAGCGAGTTAAATAATGCACTATTTCACATTTCTGAGATAAAATATTAAGAGGCTATCCAAATGGAGAAAATCCATTATCCAAAACAAATAAACTTCATATAACAGTGCAAAGACATGGTTCAGGTGTTCAGCACATGTTTCGACATGCTCACTGATTGAGCACAAATAATCAAATTTTGCATGCACTACAAGGGATACTCTTTACTAGTTGCTTCACAGAAACATCAGGTCCATAACAAAGCACATATTTATATTCTTCGCAGCGTTTTAATCCATGTAAACAAGCAATCTGACATCTGAAATGCATAAGATGTAAAGAGAAAAAACCCAATCAGGGTCACGTCTCAATCATACGGAATACATTATGTTAATAAAGTTGATACTAATAAACCTAATAATATAGGAAGACCTCAAAACAAAGGACAATATCTATCAGCAGCAAGTCTATGAATCCATGTGCGTGCATAAGATGTGCAATTACATGTTAAATACATAAATAACTGGACCGGTAAGGGAATGATACCGTCCAAGTCCAATGGAGATAACTGAAGTCACCAGCGACACGAGCATCAGGACACAATCGCATACAATGAACATAGATAATCATTGCCAACAAATTCAGAAATTAGAACACCAATCAATGTGCTAGATCGAAGTCAAATTCAATTATTGACAGCATCTTGAGCATTTTACAGGTGCCTTCTGTCTGTTAATGGATGCGAAAACAAGAAAATAAGAACTGGTTGAGATGCCAGCTTGTTAATGCACTAACCATTGCCGATGATCAGTTCATGCAAGGAAGGATAATGCTGGTAATGGATTTAAAACATCCAACCAACCAAGATAATCTAGTGGTATGGCTGTGTGAATGTGACACAGTTTACATTGCAGAACTCTCTAAAATTAAGTAGCAGAACAGTAATAAATATCCTTCTTCAAGCAGATTCACATGAGACTGGGTGAATAATAGAGTTTCAGATAAATGACTGCCTGACCATTGTTTATGAGCCAAACGTAGAAAGTCATCCAAGCAGGAGAAGCAAACTCAACATTACATATCTTAGTACAGAGCAGAATTGATACTGTAACCTTTTGTTTTTGGAATTATAAGCTACACAACTGGAGTTAATCCTCTCAAATCTCTCAACCTAACCCCTACATTCCAACTGAACCTGTGACCTCTCATCAGCTGAGCTGCAACTTGATTCCTGGGGGCGCTTCATATTTGAAGATGTGACATTGATGTTTACAGTTCTATCTTTAACAGCTAAGGTGCAAGAAACATCCATTGTGCAGACTTACATAGTTTGTTGTGTGCAAATGGGCTCATATGTGAGCACCAAGCAATCAACTAAGAAGATGCACCAGACAGACACATCATGGTTTTGCTTCTCATGTAAATCAGTACTCGAGCTATACTGCCAGTGGAGTATCCAAGTCGGAGCATGGTCGTCCAATTAAAGAGGAAAACTGATCATGGAATTTCAGCAGAGGACACTTCTCAATGAGGTTAGTATCATCGTAGGCCTCCTTGAGAAAGACGGTACTTCTTGCTCCCTTGTTAGTGATGTAGAAGATGCCGTGATTTTTTATCAAACAAAGGAGTAGCTTGCATGGCAGCCTGTACTCATTATGGAAGACTTCTAGCTTATCAGATGTCAGCCGTTTCTGCATCGTCAAGCTTAAGACCTCATGTAGAACAGCAACAGATCGCTTCCGAGCCTGTGGAGTTGCAGGCTCCACTCGCCTAGCGTTCAAATAAGGTGAAGGAAATGCCATCTTCTGCCACCTGACTACCTCCTCAAGGTACTTCCGGTTGGGCCTAAATCCAGCTGGATACTTTAGCTTGAAAGCAAAAGGACCCAGTATATTTCCATCTTTAGGAACCCCTCTGTACTCCATTTGGAAACCATCAAAGTTCAATTGTTCTTCTCGTGCTGTGACTGCTAGTGAAGAATCCCAACTTTCCAGGCACAGATGGTCCAATCCTCTCACATCACGGATTGAAAAAATATCAGGGTAACTAGGAATCAACTTGTCCTTGAAGTTCTTTGGTAGACCGAATTCAGGTTGGATGAGCTCAATCTTCTCTAAAGGGATCTGGCAGTCCATCGACATCATTAACAGCTTCCTCAGATTTCTTACCAAGATAGGCTCCATTAGCTCCTGTGCTTGGATCTCCTCACCAGAAATGTTTCTGGCCTTCTCAGTAAGCGTGACAGCAATGGGTTCACGCGATGTACTTCCACCAGAGACACGGAAGATATTGGGGTGGCGCTCAATCAGTGCAACAAAGTTCCATTTTTGGACAAAGCCAACCTCCTTTTCCAGGTCACGTACAAGTAGTGAACCTGTCTTTTGGGCCAGGATGAGCTCACGGAGACGGAGGAGGAGGGCGGGCTTCTTTTGGAGGTCCATGGCCTTGTCGAGACCAGGCTCACGGTGATAAAGCTTCTTCTTTGGACGGCGTCCATGACCAGCAGAGAATGAGGACATTTCCTTGAATTGTATCAAGGAAAGAGATCTGGGAATGTAAGATAAATGTTCTGCCAATCTTCTCATCGAATTTACGTCTTAAATGCAAGTCTGTGTTGGCGCTGCAGGTCCCGAGCATTCAGGAGCGCAGAATAAAGAAGCAGAAAGTGTACTTTAAATTCTGCAAAAAAAAAGGACAGAATGTTCAAGCCATTTTAAACAACATAAGCTTTGCAACTAAGGAATAAAATTAATTCTTAATACCAAAAGCCTGTATCTCAAGTCTCAACTCTCAACAATTCCCATTTCAGAAGAACAACTAATAGCAGCAGTGGCAGAAGGAAGAACATTTTACAGGGTTTGCCACCTCTAAAAGAAATGATCGACATCGCACGCATAATACGGAATTGACCAAAACAGCAATATAAATAGCTTAATCAAGTCTCACAGCATTAGAGTTCGCTAAATATGTTTGAAATTTGCAAAATATTATGCCCTGAAAAATTCGCAAGTATCACAACCATGGTTTTCACTTTCAGTGAGATTTCGGTGAAATTCATTGAATTTCAGTAATTTCAGCAGATACTAAAATATTATGTTTCGGCCAAAATATTTCAGCAATTTCAGTATAGCTCAACAATTCCAATATTTTTTAAGATATTTTTAAAAAATTTCAAATTTTTAATTGAATTCAAGTGAATATTTCGGTCATTTGGCTGAAATGAAAACTGAAATCACTGAAATTCACTGAATTTCACTGATTTCGGTTGGTGCTGAAATTTTTCTGAAACTGAAATTGAAAACCATGATCACAACACAACTATTATGCCCTGAAGAAAATATTATGCTCACTCAATAAATGTCACCAAGCAGGCGATCGATGGTTCACGAGTTGCTCGTCCGTGCTGTTTATCGGTTCATTCTTCACTAGACCCATTACAGGAAATGCTCCAGTACCAACTAGTAGCTTTGAAGACTGAAATGAGACAGTACTAACTTGTATAGTAAAATCGCACTAGTTACCTCGAGCAGCTGAGTCGATCTCGATGCCCCGACGGCGTTCAGGGGTCGCGTTCAGGTCCACAAGACGTCGCCGAGGGGAGCTCGCCGGCGGCAGTGGTATGGACAAGACTGCTCGTGCTCGGAGTCAGGCGGCGCCGCGGGCCGCGGCCGTGCGAGAGTGGGGATGGCTCTACGGGTGATGGGTACTGGGGAGCAAGGGGAGGCGTGGGCCGGGGCAGTCGTGGAGGCGGGAGGCGGGTCGCCGGGGCGGCCAGGCCAGGTCAGTTGTGGAGGCGGCGGCGGCGTGTGGTTCATTCGATGGCTCAGACGAACAAGGCGACAGCATCGGTGATGGGCTGGATCAGCCAGCCAGCCCAGTCTGTGACTGGGTAGTAGGCCGCCACAAACTCCACCCGTGGCCTGTATCTCCCCCGTACCGACCGAGAGATCTTTTGTTTCGCCTCGGCCGTCAGGTTGTACATTTTGGTGTGTTTTTATTATCAGTTTTATGGTAGTCTTTTCAGTTTTCTTCGATTTTGTTTAATATACGTTGTACATTTTTTGTACACACGAGCAAAACATTTTGAATACAAGATTAACAGTTTTTCATATACATGATAGCCATATTTTGAATAAATGTTGAGCATTTTTAAATACACATTATGTATATTTTTTGAATGGCATGACACATTTATTTTATATTATGCGAACATTTCTACAAATTTCAGGAACATATTTATCGAAATGTGTGAACATTTATTTAAAATCTCATATACATTTTTTCGAATGGTATGGAACAGTTTTTAAAGCCAGATTTGTGTAAATACTTCTTAGAGAAAAGGCGCGAGCTCAAGTTTATAAATAAAGCCACAAGGCAACATCTGAAACACGCAAACGAGAGTACTACAAATCAGTTTAACAGGTGCACCGGCAGCGAGGATTACAGTCAAAGAAGACATGCAGGTAAATATATACTCAAAGCATATAAGTAAAATCTGTGCAAGATGTGATGTTGAAGAGGATGATATGCACATTTTTTTAATGGCCCTTTTTTATAGAGCTGATTGGTTCACGGACCCTTATATGAGGAGGAACGCACGCGCCCTCGTCCGAGAGCAGAATCGGGCAGTCCGTGCCATGGCGGGACTGCCACCGAAAGAGGAGAAGGAGGATAGCGACGCCGAGGACAACTCCGGTACTTCCACGAGAAGAACGACAAGGGCGCCGGGAGGGGACAACGGCAGCCGTGCTGAACTCCATCATAGCCAAACACGCCAATTTTTGATAGTCCGATGACATATTTAGGTGTTGTTTTGATAGCTAGTGTATATAAAACCGGATCTCCACAAACCATGGAAACGGTGTAACAACTAAAGTCCTGTTTGGCAAGTCCAACTAATCCGCGTATGTAGAAAACTTAGCTTTCCAAAAACCCAGATTTCAGGTATATAGGAAAACGACTATTACTCGTTTTTCCACAAGCGCGATTTACATAAACTGGATTCCAACGGGAGCAGAGCACGCTTGCCGGCGGGGACGGAGGGGACACGACGAGGGCGGTTAGCCCGACGACATCGGGGAGCAAAGCAGTCTCTAGCCGGCGGCTGCGTGCGGAGTCGTGCAAGCTTGAGGGGATGCGAGAAGCAGTTGGCGGCAGTGTCAGCAGGGGCGGCGCTAGGGGTATTCTTGGGTCTTCATGAATACCCATGATTTTGGCAAAATAGTGTTGATTTTGGCAAAAAGAGTGACAATTTTCGAAAAACAGCAATGATTTTGACAAAATGAATACACATGAATACCCGGTAGCAAATTCCTGGAGCCGTCAGTACAGGGGATGAAGAACTAGGGACCAGCGGAAGCCCTCGCCGGCGGCTGCGTTCAGAATAAGTGGAGGTCGGAGGGGAAGTGACCCGAGGAAGGGTCAGTGCAGGGGAGGGCGACGACCTCAGGGGCCAACGGAAGCCCTTGCCGTCGGCCGGGCGCGGAGGCAAGAAGAAGCCCGGGAAGATGACCTCGGAGACCAACGGAAGCGCCCGCCGGAGGTCGCACACGGAGCCGTGGAGGCCGGAAGGAAGGGCAACAACAGTCTGGATGGGTGGACTCGTACGGTACGATGTCGAGCTTGGAAGTCTTGTCAATGGCAGAGTAAGGAAGAATGTCACGGGTAGGACAAGGCTAACGTTTGCTATCCAAACACAAAACTCTGTGAACCTGGTTTATTAATTTTCTAACCCAAATAAAGTTTTCTGTAAACACGTTTTTCACAAAAAGGATAGCAAAACCGGTTTTTCTATAAATCAGCTAAAAACTCGTTTTCTATAATCCTATCACTAATACTCGGTATCCAAACAACCCCTTAGTGTAGTGTGATGGAGTAGCCACACGATAGATGCGTGTGCGTCGATGTAGTTGCTTGAGTTTGTATAAATTTAATTTAAGGTATGGTAATTAAGATGTCCGGATGTGGATTACATTATTCAAGCAGTGTCCGGTCAGTGCCCGCGAACGCGTCAGGCGCGTCCCCAGGCGTTTGAGGGGCCGGATTTGGCAAGTCGAGTTGTAGATGCTCTTAGGACGATGACAGCCAATCACGTGGCACCGGTAGGTGGCACAAGGCAAACGGAATCCCGACAAGAGTAGCACATGGTCAAACTCAGAGACCTATCAATCGTAATCCCACAAACTAATTGCCTCCACGCCGTCAGAACATGACACTGCACGCCATCAGTGACCCTTTCATTGTTTGAAGAAGATGGGCTAAATTCAGACACCAAGATCCAACTGCTCAATGCTTATAGTACATGAATGATGAACAAATAATACCACAACCGTACTCTACTAGTCCAAGTTACGGACGTATAGTACAAACAAACACACACACACACAAACACACACACACACACACACACACACGAAGCACACAACGCTAATTACACATGCGACACCCATGTACATGTACTGTACACAGCAAGGCAACTCGGCTAGTAAAGAAGGAAGTAGAAAAAGATTGGACGTGACGTGATGATCTACTCTTGCTATGCTAGTTGCTAGGAGTAGAAAGAATCGGACGCATCCGCTCTGCTATGCTAGTTGCTGTGAGGATAAATGAAAATGGAATGAAATGAAACAGGGGCCTGGGATGCGTATGCAGCAATGCATCCCCACGCACAACCTAACCACCACCACTATTCCGTGGTGGCTTTATTCGACGATGATGATGATGATTCGATCCAAACCCAATCAATCATGGCGCTCACCGCACCGGCCGGCCGGCGGAACTTGGCGCACCGCATGCTCCGGTTGCAGCATCATTTCATTGGCCTCCGGTGAACACACACGAGCCGTAGCCTGCAGAAACCAAGCCACAGGACGGAGATGTTACGTACTACTACTACTGTTGTTTCACTTGCACGGATGGTAAATACACAGGATAGCTAATGAGCCAGTACAATGATATGCAGACGTCTGACAGCCGGCACATGCAATGCAATGGGCAGTGAGTGGTACCGGTGCACATGTGCGATTCAGTGGAATGAAAAAAAAAAAAATCAATGGCGAAGGTGAAGGGAGTGATGAGTGCTTACTTGGGTTGGTGGAGGTGAGGGTGGCGGACTGCCGGAAGTCGCAGTTCCACGGATGGCTGCCGGCGGCCTGGTAGAGCTGGTTCATGGCGTAGGCGGCGTGGGCGCGCACCGTGTTGGGCTGGAAGCAGGCGCCCCCGGGCTGGATGGCGCCGCAGTCCACGCCCACCTGCGAGCACGCGTAGTCCAGGTCCGTCTGCAGCTGCGCCTCCGTCGCGCCCGCGCTCGCCACGCACCACCCTCCCCCCTTGCTCGGAGTCGTCGTCGGCGTCGGCGTCGGAGTGGTCGTGGCCGCGCCTCCACCGGACGAGGAGGAGGTGAGGCCGGCGTCGTAGGCCATGGTGAGGTCGGTGTGGTAGAGGCCGAAGGCGCGCTCGGAGGCCGGCCCGGGCTTGAGGTCCTCGTCGTAGAGCGCGAAGAGGTACGTGTCCACCGGCTTGCCAGGCATGAGCGGCGTGCCGGCGCCGGACCTGAGGTGCGCGACGAGGTTGGACACGTAGGCCCTGGCGTTGTCGACGGTGGCGCCTTGCTCCGTGGGGTCGCCCCTGGTGGGCCACCCGGTCTCGGCGACCACGATGTCGACGGCGCCGTAGCCGGCGCGGCCCAGCGCGGACTTGACGGCGTCCACCTGCGCGTCGAACATGTTGGTATACGTGATCTTGGAGCCGGCGTCGAGGCGGCCGGCGTTGGGGTGGAAGAGGCAGAAGGCGAGCGTGTCGGGCCTGGGGTCGGACTGGTAGGCGAAGTAGGGGTAGGGGTTGACCATGAAGGGCGCGCCGGTGCGGCTGAGGAAGCCCAGGATCCCCTGCAGCTGGGCGGCGGCGTCCGGGCGGAAGGCGCCGGTGGAGGGCGGGTCAGACTGCGCGAGCACGGCCATGGTGTTGACGGTGGAGAACTTGATGGCAGCCGCCCCGTCGCCGGCCGCGACGGCGGCGGCGCGGAGGTTCTGCATGGCCGGGAGCAGCGCGGCGGCGAGCGCGGCGTCCCCGGACTCGAGCACCTCGTTGCCGACGGCGACGACGGAGATGGCCGTGGCCGGGAGGAAGGGCAGCACGTTGGCGGCGAGCCAGCCGGAGGCGGCGTTGGGGTCGGCGGCGATGGCGGGGATGTCGCCGTTGGCCACGCCGAGCACGAGGGAGACGCCGGTGCCGGCGAACGCGCGGATGACCCCCGCGTCGACGCCGTAGAGGCGGAGCTTGGTGATGGCGGTGGACTTGAGCAGCCGCGCCGTCGCGTCCGGCGGCGGCAGGTTGTCCGCCACCTCGCCGTAGTTGACGCCGATGTGCGACGACTGCGCCTCTGCACGAGCAAAGCAAATCCAGGCGGTAAAATTGCTGCGCTTTACGGGTGGAAAAGCGTCAGTGGATCCTTAATAGGGACTGCTCGAAAAGCGGGGACACTTACCCGATGTGGCCACGAAGCAGAAGCAGCAGAGCAGGACGGGCGCGATGAGCAGGAGCTTTCTCGACTCGGCCTCCATGGATTCTTGCTCGGATTTACCTCTGGATTGTGTTGTGTCAGCCAGGGGCCGGAAAGCGAGAGGGGGGAGAGGGAAAGAGGAGCAGAGAGACAGAGTGAGAGCGAGAGAGGAGAGTGGAGCCGTTAGTTAAGACGCGGAGACGGGGAGGAGGCCGGCCAAATCGAGCAAGAATCGTATGCGTACGCGGTGACGGTGGCGGGTGGCGCCCGGCGTTGCGTTGCGTGGCGTGGGAGCGCGACCTCGCCTCGTGGCCGCGGATTCCAGGCAAGGTATTGGGTGTGGACGGGGGCTTGGGATTTGGAGAGCGCGTGCCGAGCTCTGCGGTGGCCACGTGCGCGCGGCGCCGAGACGGGTGGGGCGCGGCGGAGCGGAGGGAGCCACGGGCGACGACATGGGTCGCGGTCGACGGTGGGTGGGGTGGAGGGGGAGAGAGAGGATAGCCCCGTTACGAGAGCTGGCCACTGTGCATGCGTGGTGGTGTTGAGAGCTGGGACAGCGACAGTGCTGTCTGGTCCGTCTCTGCTTGCCCGTTGGGCAGTAGGGCATGGCGCGTTTGGTGGGTTCTCGGGCTAATGTCGCCCGATCATCGAAGCGACAATGGCTTCTGCACCGTGCCGTGCAATAATTCGTGTGCTAGCTAGTGGGTCAGTCAGCAAGGCCTTTTCTCTGTGTTCAGTAATGGTTAGGGTAAAATTTTTTGACGCCGACAACTATCACACGTGTGGCATAATGGACATCCATCTACATGATCTTGTGTGTCAGCAAGCAGCCCACATGACCCTGTATGGGCGAATATTATAACTGTCCACACGTGTGGCAGGAGGAGCACCCTACCACACAACTTGTTCGGTACGAGGATCGATCCCCGCATGTATTCGTTCGGCAGGGTGACCTCGCAGCCCGCACGCCTCCATCACACCAGGCCCTTTTTTCTTTGAAAAAAAAGAACAAAAAGCCTACTAACAACGAATTAAATGAAAAGGCGCAGATTTAAAAAAATTGTCATAAATAAAAGCCCAGATTTTACTTAGCTACTAAAAATTGCCATCAGCTTCCAAAATAGCAGAAAAATTGCCATTCCAGTTCGACCAAAGTATTTGCCATTATATTGTATTTTAACAATGACAAAGGTTTATAAACACATATTTAATCCCCCCCCCCCCCCCAATGAAACAATGCATGACAAAAAAACCAATATTGTCATGTGAAAAAACACAAAATAGTTGAAAATTTCATGTTTAAAAAACACAAAAAATTGACAGGACAATAAAGGGTAAAAAAGCAATGACACTTTTAATTAAAATTTCCATGAAAGTTTAATTAAAATTGCCTTGTTTTGAAGGAGAATTTTGCCGTGTGTTAGAAAAAACGCAAAAGTTAAAAATCAAGTATAAACAAAGAGATTTGCCATGGCAAATTCGTACCAAGAATTGCCGTGTGTGAGAAAAAACACCAAAAGATGAAAATCATGTATGAACAAGAAAAATGCCATGGCAGATTCGTATCAAAACTTGCCATGGCCAAATTCTTGTAAACTAAATTTTCCATGAACAAGAAAAATTGCCATGGTAAATTCGTATCAAGAATTGCCATGGCAGAAAAAATCATGTACACTAAATTTGCCATGATCAATAAACTAAATTTGCCATGATTTGTAAATTAAATTTTCCATGAATCAATAAACTAAAATTTTCCATGATCAATAAACCGAATTTGTATGAAAACTTGGCATGGCATATCTGTATCAAGAATTTGTCGTGTGTGTAAAAAAGAAAAAATATGAACGAGAAAATTGCCATGGCAAATTCGTATCAAGAATTGCCGTGTGTTTGTATGATGAATTTGTCATGTGTGAAAGAAACACAAAAAGTTGAAAGTCGAGGTTGAACAAGAAAAATGACATGGCAGATCCGTATGAAAACTTGCCACAATGAAATTCACGTAAACTAGAATTTGCCATGATTTGGAAACTAAATTTTCCATGACTAGTAAACTAAATTTGTCATGAAGCAAATAAACTAAATTTGACATGATAAAAAAATTAGTTTGCCATGATTAATAAACTAAATTTTTCATGGTCAATAAACTAAATTTTCCATTATCAACAAACTAAATTTCCCATAGTTAATTAAAAAACAAAATCATAAAGATTGTCGTGTGTGTGTTATAAAAAACCTAAATTTGCCATGGCAAATAAACATGACATTTTTGCCATGGCAAACTTTGAAAAATAGGTCATAGGAACATTTTCTAAACTTGCTATGTGATCAAATGCAGAAAAATTGGCATGCTATGTACACATATTAAGTTGACATGGCAAGTTTGGCATGTTTTTGAACATCTATAACTTTGACATGCTTTTGAACATCTATAGCTTTTTCATATTTTCAACATCTTAAGTTGCCATACTTTTGAACAACTAAATGTTTTGTTTAAGAGATTTGCCATGTATGTAAAAGAACATGGAAAAATGAACATGAATTTGCCATGGAAAATTCATATTAGAATTTCCATGGTATTTAATTAAAATCGCTATGTTAGATTTGGATCATGCTACAAAAGTAAAGTTGACATGTGTCTGATGTAGCTGTTGAATTATGCCATGGAAACTACCCTAAAAACTTGACATGGCAACTACCGCAAAAACATGCCATGGCAACTAGTACTCCTAACAATTATGACATGGCAACTACTCCTAATCCAGAATTGTGCCATGGCAACTACACCAATTTTTTTTTTGCCATGCGAACTGCTTGTCAGAATTCTGCCCATGACAACTATTACAAAAAACTGCCATGGCAACTACTCTGGAAATTCTGCCCACGGCAACTACTACGGATTTCTTTTTGTTGTGGCAACTACTCGTAGAAATTCTGTCGGCGGCAACTATTACGAGAAAATTGTCGTGGCAACTACTCTAGATTGCTCCATCGCCGGCTTGCAATTTTTCTGTGCACAACAGCAATTGGATGAGACTGGAAGCAATAGATTTGAGGAACCTCGCTAACCAACAGAGAAAATAGACTTACGGAATTGTGCAGAAACAAAGAAGCATACTAGAGAAGTTGCCATCTGCTAACTAAGCACTATGGCATTAAAAATCTTATAGTGTCATATTTGCCATGTTTGCTGTACAACACTGCAAAAGCATGGCAAAATAGGTCGGTTGGGGGCAATAGAGAAGTTGCCATGTGTTGTGTAAGCAGCACGACAAAAAATGTGGGTTAAAGTAGAAGCACAAAGTTGTCCTACAACAATGAACCCAGGGAGGCAGTTGCCCTACATCACTAAACGCATGGCAAATGAGTGTATTGGGTGCCAGAGGAAGTTGTCATGTGTTGTGTAAGCAGTATGGTAAATTGCAGATAACTTGAAAGCACATAGTTGTCGTGTTCGCACACAACAACAAAGCAACTGAATGCGTTTCACTAATTGCCATCACCTTGCACATAATTACCTAGAGCAGACTAAATACGCACCCTACACAAAACTCAGTACGGGAACCACCTCTAGATCTAGGGTTCCAGCCATGATCTCAACCTCTGATTCCCAGCAAACATGGAGCCAATGCCTGCTAGCACATCATGAATTGCACGACAATCAAACAAGAGGAACGAAAAAGGATGAACGCAAACACTAACCACTGTACTTAGATTTCAAAAATCGACATATCACTGTGATTGCAGTGTTTGGCCCTGAGTACTTGAGAGAGTCGACTGTTGAAGATACATCCCGCTTGTTGGCGATGAATGCCAGCAGGGGCTTCCCCCGGGATGCTTGGCAACATAGACTGCATGCACTGGGAGTGGAAGAACTACCCTTCTGCTTGGCAAGGGCACTGTCATACTTGAGGTCGTGGCCTCACTAGATCTCTTGATCCGACACTCTTTGTTCGGCATGGCCAGATCGCACAATGATATCAACGTGCCTCAACACTCGCTGGTGCTTTGTAGCGACCCGACCTCAGACGGTCAAGCCTCTGTGTTTCTATGCCATCCCTGGATCAGTATGCTGGCACACACAGTACATCAATGTATATATCAAAGTGCAATCACATGCATAAATAACGTAAACTGATATATATACCTCATAAGTCACGTTGGAAACAAATAGTCGGTGTGGAGTCCCATCAACGCCATCGGCAAGTTGAGTGTAGATCGTAACCCTGCACTGTATTCTTACTCGTCGGAAGAAAGTATACGCAACATGATACGTTGCAGCCATGTAGGTCAGTACATTGAATGTACCGCAAGATCACAACATGAGAAAACAGATGATAAAACTATACTATATGCAATATGGCTTTGTGGCTCTGTGTCTGAGTTTTGTTTGCGTAAAAGCTGGTTTATTCTCCCTACATCAAAGGAATAAATGAAGTCTGTACTATGGAGTTTTCTATCATGACATGGTTCCGCCAACCGATGTCTCATAGCCCAAAATCATCATAAGTTGCCCACAATTAAGTTATCAATCCGGTGTTGAGAGTTCCGAGATAGATCCAGGTCCAGATGCTCAAATTGTCCGTAACCGGGAACACGGCTAATCGATTAGGTTTTAACCCTCTGCAGAGGTTTGTACACTTTACCCGCAAGATTCGATCCCTCTTTTTCGTTCTCGCACTTCGTGGTGTTTGAGAACAAGACGATCAAACATGGTCTTCGAAGAGTTCCCGACCACCGTCCGGTGCTCATCCAATCGTCACTGTAGTTCTACATCTGCTAGCACCGTCCCAGCCAGAGTCACAACTAAGGTCAACCAAGCCAGAGCCCATAGTGACTTGCGGTTGCACAGGTAAGCTTCCGGGCATGAAGTATTCTTCCGTCTCTTTCAGCCTGGGTGAAGCTTTCCGCAAGATGTCATTGCGCTTCTCCATGCATCCCGGTCATCCACTGGTTTCTCCAGGGTGCCCGTCAACCGTCCTTCACCCAGTAGTGTGTATTGAGTTCTTGTCTCGAGTCTTGAAGTCTTGAGGCCTTGAAGATGCAGTCCTTGCAGATGCCATCATGGAGTTGTCGTCATTGACGTAGAGTCCTCCTTCTTCACACCACTCTCGTGCACTCATACCAAACTCCGTCTACTATAGCGTAGCATTAAAATAAAATATCGTCCCGGGCTTGGTAACAGGGTGATGGGTTCCTACCTCATGCATACTACTCAACTACAAGAATTCAATATCACTACTGTAGGGTTGTTGCAAAGATGCCACTAAATGCAATAAAAACATAGGTATGAAAGCATGGTCAAAGTGAACTTGCCTGGTAAGTTGATGAAGATAACAACACTCTCGAAAATAACTTGATAGGACTATACGCAACTCTCCGATGAAATCTATGATAACAAACATGACATTCACATAAGCAAACATACTAGCAAGCAATTTCTAAGACTCACAAAAAAATCAACAAATAAAATGCAAATCACAAAGAACACAAAATAAATAAATAAATAAATAAATAAATAACCAATGAAAACTACACAAGAAACTACTAAAGAAAATTCTAAGACATAACCCAAAATAGTCCTAAGTAAAATTTAACAACAAAGAAAATACCAACATAATAAATAAACAGAAAAGAAAATATAAAACAACTAATTTTAACAGAAAGTATTTTCCTTAAACTTTTAATAGCAAAAAGAAACAAATAAAAAGCTTTTATGAAACACTAACTATGACCTAAACAAGTTTTCATACAAAACTAAGTAAAATACTTTTTAAATAAAACAAATTTTCTTTTGTTGACTAACAGAAAAAACTAAATTTTTCAAGAGTGACAAAAATAAATAATTTAAAACTAATAAAAACAATAAAGAAAAGACTAAAACAAACTATAACTAAAACAGTACTGTTTTGCTAAAAACTTAATTTAAAATAAACTAAAAATAAACCACTATATGCTACTGGATAAACAAAGGTCCTAGAGACCAGGAGCAAAAAGAATCGGTCGAAAATAATATTCCTACTCAAAATAGCTCAAATCTAGTGATTTGAGAAAATTCATCTAAACACAAATTTAAACTGCTCAAATATGAAATACAATTGAACTAACAGAAACTTCATAAAATTTGTGATCCAAGGCAGTTGGAATCACTCAAAAATACCTCGTAGATAATTAACTATGGATTTTACAAGATTGAAACTATTCCGTTTTAAAAACAGAACGAAAAAAAAGCAGAGGTCGGGATGTCTTGTGGCAGTTCCGATGATGGGGTTCTGTGGAGCTCCGGCGACGTCCTCCGGTGGCCCTCTGGCATTGGGGAAGGGATGGTCGGGGGCGGTAGAGCGGGGCGGAGCGGCTGGTGGGGTCTGTGGGTGGCGGGGATGGCCGGAGGTGGTGGGGCGGGCGGCAATGGCGGTGGTGGTCTGGCGAACTCCGGCGAGGTGGCACGGTAGTGTGGGGCGAGGAGAGGCGGCTCTAGGTGCGGGAATGGGTGCGGGAGGTGGCCATTTATAGGGGGCAGGTCGGTTTGGAGGAGGGGGCAAGGGATTTCGCGAATCCCGCGATTCAGCGATGCTCGTGCGGGGTGGAGATCTGGAGCATCTCGTCGGGAGGAAAGAGATGATTCGATGCGGATCGGGCGGATTTGGCCCAAAAAACAGTACCTTCCTTTTTTTAATAACCCGCGAGGAAGAATCATTTTAGGAAATAAAATGAAAATAAAATATAGGAGTATTATATATAAAATGATCGGAAAAATAAGCCCAATTTAATGGGATATTTTCGAGGCAAATAAAATACTTTTTGAAAAATCATTTTTTAAAATTCAAACAAAAATCAAAATGACTCTCAAAACTCTATGGAAAATTTATTCCAACATTTTTGGGTGTCATGTTACTCCCTCTCAACACTTTTGTTAAAGTGTTCTTTGTCGAAAAAGTTTTTGAATAAAACTCAAATGCCACTTTGAGTTAAAAACAAAATTTAAAATGACAAATTCAAAATGAAATTTTTCTTCACTTCCCACTCTCTTTCATTGAAGAAATCATGAGGATCATTGAGTGGCATGAAGTTTGAAATATTTTCAAATTCAAATATTTTCAAATAGAAGCATTTTTTGGAAGTCCTTTATTCCTCTCAACAAAACTTCAAAAGTTTAAAATTCCAATCAATTTCACTCAATCGATCACTCAACAATCAATCAAACAATCATATATTTTAATTATTATAACATTCCAAAATTTAGAATTTTGGGATGTTACAAACTACCACACTTAAAATGAATCTCGTCCTCGAGATTCGAAGAGGCTAGCAAGAAAAGGTTAGGGTTTGGGGGTCTTCTATATGGTCTAGTGTGCTACCACTCTTAGAAGCATGGTTATTGTTCCGACAAAACTCATGTACTCCATCCCTTTTGGTTGACGGTGCGGTCTTCTCATGTTATCTCGAATAACTCCTTCACTGATGCTCTCCCGGTAGGGGCATAACCTTTTCCTCAAACACGTGTCCTTTCATCCTGGTGAGGTTCTTCCGAGACTGGGTAAGCTGACAGATCTGTCGCCAATACTAACCAACTCTCTAGATCTCATGGTGGTCAACCAATATAGGCTTCTCCTGCGGGAAAATGGTCTGGGCTGAATCTCACCGTATAACCTCGTTTGGCGGCGGTTGCTGTACATGGATCGATCTTCCTACCATTCTAGGGTTTAAACAAGGTTTTGACATTGCCGTCACTCTACTATGGGTAAGTCACTCAGATTTACCATTCCAAATATCAAGAGCGAATGATAAGAGTAAGTCGGTATGGTGATCAGTCCATTCCGCACCCAGATCATTACCCTGTATAAGGTTTAGCGAATCTCGTATTTCTAACACTCGGGCATCCTCACAAGCGTTGCAGAATTTCTCTTCCCAACGAACTTAGTTCGGATAATTCCATTGATTCTGCAAGCTGAACAAAACATCTATCGTTACTTCACCACTCTTAGGTTTTTGCGTAACCTCCTACGAAACGTATGCTGATTGAATCACCGATTCTTCCAAATTTCTTCCTTCATCAAGGTTACATATGTTCCTTTTCAAAATCCTGGGCCTGTGGGTTATGGCCCACTTCAACACTAGTGCAGCTTTAACTCATCCTTGGAGTAACTCTCTTGTTCCATATTACACCTCCTTTAAATCCAAAGTACTACTGTTTCTTCATACCATCATATCAAAAGCAAAACTCCAACTTTTTTTTCCTTCGAACTACAGTCCGTGGAATATATATTTTCCTATCCATTAGTCTAGTCTTCTTCACAGGGTACTACCACCCTTAAAATGAAATTCACAAATCCATCCATAGACCATATTTCTCATATCCTCGAAAATGGTCAAAATCTTTGTTCATAGAGTAACAACTCAAAAAATCCATGTATGAAATCATGACACATTAACTTTATTGATTTCATGAATTCATTACAATATCCGAGAATTTCATTACATAAATTCAACTCCATATCCTTATGGAAACAATTGCTTCCTACTACACTTATTACCAATATCAAAATTCCAACTACTCAGCTCCAGCTTTCATCTTGTCGGGACATTAAGTAGCATAATGTCCTGCTTCCTTGCAGCGAAAACAAATGACTTTCGACATGTCTCGGGGCTTCTTTGTGATTATGTAGGCTCCTTGGATTCTTGGCTTCTTTTCTGGACATTTACTAGCGTAATGACCTAAATCCTTGCACCTGTAACAAGTGATGTGACTCAGGTCCTTCTCTGCAAAAATTGGGTTGTTTTGGGGATGCCTTCGTTTTCTCTTCCTGGATTTCTCCGTAATGATCAGACCTTGTATTTCCTGAGGGTCAAACTTCACGTCTGCTGTCGGGAAGTCTCTGAGATACTCTTGGCTTTCCTTTGTGCAATACTGGGAAAATGTCCTGTGTCTCCACATGAATAGCAAGCATGAGCGTAGAATCTGTTTAGGCCTTCTCCATCAGGGTCTTCAATAACTTCCTTCATCACGAATTCTTCTAAACTTTCCCTAAGGGCTTCTTTTTTATGCTTGGTAATTTCTTGTACAATGGGGTAAATCTGACATTGAGCAGGGTAGTGCGTAGTTCCTTCACACAGGAAACAAGTAACCTGCCCAATCGGGCATTCTTCGGCTGAGTGATTTTCCTCACAATGAGGGCATCCATCCTTGTGTTCCTCCTGGGTGTGTCCTATTTCTCTGCAAATCTTGCAGACACAAGGTTTCTTCTTCGGGTTATCATAGTGCTTCCGGATAAGACGGGATCTCAACAGAGTCTTCTTGAATTCCTCCCAAGTTTTTGCTCCGTTGCATCCTTGTATGGCTTGATGCATTTTCCACCAGGTTGCAGCACTCTCTGTAAAATACTGAAGAGCATATTGAATCCTCATACTTCCTTGCAATCAAATTTTTCCCGAGGTGATCCTCCATGTTTTGAATCCAAAGCTCTGCCTCCAACTGAGTCATCGGTCCAGAGAATAGCAGTCCTTCTTCATTCATCATCTATTGGCTCCAAGGGTTTTAGGGTGAGATAAGAGAGAAGAAAAGGGAGAGATACACACAATACAAACAATAGTTTTGAAGAGACGAGTTATATTTTGGGGCTGTCGGAAAACATCAAACAAATGACAGCTCACAAATCATCGCATCTAACATAAGTGTATAACAGGGGGTTTGGTCTCTAAAGGTCAAATAATTCTTCAGGAACTTCAAATTCTTCAAGTCTTCAGAGTCTTCAATTGTTGCAGCTGCAATTCTTCCAACGCATGGTGAAATCCTCTTTACTCTGAAATGGCCATCAGTTGTCCGATATCTTTAATTCTTGGAGTGACTTCAGTTGATCTTCCGTGTGGTCAAAAGGGCTTCTAACTATTTGAGGTCAGAGGGACTACTTGATAAAATCAGAAAAGACGATAAGTAAAGGATCCTTTTGAAAATAAAGTTTTAGAGATTTCTGTCCTAGGGCTTTCCGATTTCTAGGGTCACGTCCTCAGTCAACATGTGCTCGATACCATATCAGAGCGACCCGACCTCGAGACGGTCAAGCCTCGTGTTTCTATGCCATCCACGGATCAAGATCTTTGCACACACAAGACATCAATGTATATATCAAAGTGCAATCACATGCATAAATAACGTAAAACTGATATATATACCTCATAAGTCACAGCAGAAACAAATAATCGGTTGTGGAGTCCCATCAACGCCATTGGCAAGTTGAGTGTAGACCGTAACCCTGTACCGTATTCTTACTCGTCGGAAGAAAGTATCTGCAACATGATACGTTGCAGCCATGTAGGTCAAGACATTGAATGTACCGCAAGATCACAACATGAGAAAACAGATGATAAAACTATACTATATGCAATATGGCTTTGTGGCTCTGTGTCTGAGTTTTGTTTGCGTAAAAGCTGGTTTATTTTCCCTACATCAAAGGAATAAATGAAGTCTGTACTATGGAGTTTTCTATCATGACATGGTTCCGCCAACCGATGTCTCATAGCCCAAAATCATCATAAGTTGCCCACAATTAAGTTATCAATCCGGTGTTGAGAGTTCCGAGATAGATCCAGGTCCAGATGCTCAAATTGTCCATAACCAGGGACACGGCTAATCAATTAGGTTTTAACCCTCTGCAGAGGTTTGTACACTTTACCCACAAGATTCGATCCCTTTTTTTCGTTCTCGCACTTCAGGGTGTTTGAGAACAAGACGACCGAAACATGGTCTTCCGAAGAGTTCCCCTGACCACTGTCCGGTGCTCATCCAATCGTACCGTAGTTCTACATCTGCTAGCACCGTCCCAGCCAGAGTCACAACTAAGGTCAACCAAGCCAGAGCCCATAGTGACTTGCGGTTGCACAGGTAAGCTTCCGGCATGAAGTATTCTTCCGTCTCTTTCAGCCTGGGTGAAGCTTTCCGCAAGATGTCATGGCGCTTCTCCATGCATCCCGGCCATCCACTGGTTTCTCCAGGGTGCCCCAGTAGTGTGTATTGAATTCTTGTCTCGAGTCTTGAAGTCTTGAGGCCTTGAAGATGCAGTCCTTGCAGATGCCATCATGGAGTTGTCGTCATTGACGTAGAGTCCTCCTTCTTCACACCACTCTCGTGCACTCATACCAAACCCCGTCTGCTATAGCATAGCATTAAAATAAAATATTGTTGGGGAACGTAGTAATTTCAAAAAATTTCCTACGCACACGCAAGACCATGGTGATGGCATAGCAACGAGAGGGGAGAGTGTCTGTCCACGTACCCTCGTAGACCGAAAGCGGAAGCGTTATAACAACGCGGTTGATGTAGTCGTACGTCTTCACGATCCGACCGATCCAAGTACCGAACGTACGGCACCTCCGAGTTCTGCACACGTTCAGCTCGATGACGATCCCCGGGCTCCGATCCAGCAAAGCGTCGGGGATGAGTTCCGTCAGCACGACGGCGTGGTGACGATGATGACGCTCCACCGACGCAGGGCTTCGCTAAGCTCCGCGATGATATAACTTCACGGCGCAGGCTTCGCCTAAGCTCCGCGACGATATGACCGGTGGAATATGGTGGAGGGGGCACCGCACACGGCTAAGGAACGATCCGTAGATCAACTTGTGTGTGTGGGGTGCCCCCGCCTCGTATATAAAGGAGCAAGGGGTGCGGCCAGCCCTAGGGCGCGCTGGAGGAGTCCTACTCCCACCGAGTAGGACTCCCCCCCCTAGTTGGAATAGGATTGGGGAGGGAAGAGGAAGGCGCCGCCCCTCTCTTGTCCTATTCGGACTAGAGGGAGGGGGCGGCCTGCCCCGGCCGCCCTTCCTCTTCTCCCTATGGCCCATCAAGGCCCATTGACCCCGGGGTTCCGTAACCCCGGTGTTCCGTAACTTCTGTTTTCATCCGGAACCTTTCCGAAGTCCAAACATAGGCTTCCAATATATCAATCTTTATGTCTCGACCATTTCGAGACTCCTCGTCATGTCCGTGATCACATCCGGGACTCCGAACAACCTTCGGTACATCAATACTTATAAACTCATAATGAACTGTCATCGAAACGTTAAGCGTGCGGACCCTACGGGTTCGAGAACTATGTAGACATGACCTAGAACCATTCTCGGTCAATAACCAATAGCGGAACCTGGATGCTCATATTGGTTCCTACATATTCTACGAAGATCTTTATCAGTCAAACCGCATAACGACATCGTTGTTCCCTTTGTCATCGGTATGTTACTTACCCGAGATTCGATCGTCGGTATCCAATACCTAGTTCAATCTCGTTACGGTAAGTCTCTTTACTCGTTCCGTAATACATCATCTCACAACTAACTCATTAGTTGCAATGCTTGCAAGGCTTATGTGATGTGTATTACCGAGAAGGCCCAGAGATACCTCTCCGACAATCGGAGTGACAAAACCTAATCTCAAATACGCCAACCCAACAAGTACCTTCGGAGACACCTGTAGTACTCCTTTATAATCACCCGATTCGTTGTGACGTTTGGTAGTACCAAAGTGTTCCTCCGTAAACGGAGTTGCATAATCTCATGGAACATGTATAGGTCATGAAGAAAGCAATAGCAATATACTAAACGATCAAGTGCTAAGCTAACGGAATGGGTCATGTCAATCACATCATTCTCCTAATGAGGTGATCCCATTAATCAAATGACAACACATGTCTATGGTTAGGAAACACAACCATCTTTGATTAATGAGCTAGTCTAGTAGAGGCATACTAGTGACTATCTGTTTGTCTATGTATTCACACATGTATTATGTTTCCGGTTAATACAATTCTAGCATGAATAATAAACATTTATCATGAAATAAGGAAATAAATAATAACTTTATTATTGCCTCTAGGGCATATTTCCTTCAGTCTCCCACTTGCACTAGAGTCAATAATCTAGTTCACATCATCATGTGATTCAACACTAATATTCACATCGTATGTGATTAACACCCATAGTTCACATCGTCATGTGACCAGCACCCAAAGGGTTTACTAGAGTCAATAATCTAGTTCACATCGCTATGTGATTAACACCCAAAGAGTACTAAGGTATGATCATGTTTTGCTCGTGAGAGAAGCTTAGTCAGTGGTCTGTCACATTCAGAGCCGTATGTATTTTGCAAATATTCTATGTCTACAATGCTCGCACGGGCTACTCTAGCTAATTGCTCCCACTTTCAATATGTATCCAGATTGAGACTTAGAGTCATCTGGATCGATGTAAAAAGCTTGCATCGATGTAACTCTTTACGACGGGCTCTTTTATCACCTCCATAATCGAGAAATATTTCCTTAGTCCTCACTAAGGATGTTCTTGACCAATGTCCATGATCTACTCCTAGATCACTATTGTACTCCTTGCCAAATTCAGAGCAAGGTATACAATAGGTCCGTACATAGCATGGCATACTTCATAGAACCTATGATGAGGCATAGGGAATGACTTTCATTCTCTTTTCTATTTTCTGTCGTGGTCGGGATTTGAGTCTTTACTCAATTTCACACCTTTGTAACACGACAAGAACTTTTCTTTGACTGCTCCATTTTGAACTACTTCAAAATCTTGACAAGGTATGTACTTATTGAAAAACTTATCAAGCGTCTTGATCTCAATAGATCTTGATGCTCAATATGTAAGTAGTTTTATCGAGGTCTTTCTTTGAAAAACTCTTTCAAATACTCCTTTATGCTTTGCGAATAATTCTACATTATTTCCGATCAACAATATGTCATTCACATATAGTTATCAGAAATGCTGTAGTGCTCCCACTCACTTTCTTGTAAATACAGGCTTCTCCAAAAGTCTGTATAAAACCATATGCTTTGATCACACTTATCAAAACATTTATTCCAACTCCAAGATGCTCGCACCAGTCCATAGATGGATCGCTGAAGCTTGCACATTTTGTTAGCTCCTTTAGGATTGACAAAACCTTCTGGTTGCATCATATACAACTCTTCTTTAATAAATCCATTAAAGAATGTAGTTTTGACATCCATTTGCCAGATTTCATAAAATGTGGCAATTGCTAACATGATTCGGACAGACTTAAGCATCGCTACAGTTGAGAAAATCTCATTGTAGTCAACACCTTGAACTTGTCGAAAACCTTTTTGTGACAAGTCGAGCTTTGTAGATAGTAACACTACTATCAGTGTCCGTCTTCCTCTTGAAGATCCATTTATTTAACATGGCTTGCTGATCATCGAGCAAGTCAATCAAAGTCCATACTTTGTTCTCATACATGGATCCTATCTCAGATTTCATGGCCTCAAGCCATTTCGTGGAATCTGGGCTCATCATCGCTTCCTCATAGTTCGTAGGTTCATCATGGTCTAGTAACATGACTTCCAGAACATGATTACCGTACCACTCAGTGCGGATCTTACTCTGAAGACCTACGAGGTTTGGTAGCAACTTGATCTGAAGTTTCATGATCATCATCACTAACTTCCTCACTAATTGGTGTAGGAATCACTGGAACTGATTTCTGTGATGAACTACTTTCCAATATGGGAGAAGGTACAATTACCTCATCAAGTTCTACTTTCCTCCCACTCACTTCTTTCGAGAGAAACTTCTTCTCTAGAAAGGATCCATCTTAGCAATGAATAACTTGACTTCGGATCAGTGATAGAAGGTGTACCCAATAGTTAACTTTGGGTATTCTATGAAGACGCACTTTTCCGATTTGGGTTCGAGCTTATCAGGTTGAAACCTTTTCATATAAGCATCGCAACTCCAAGCTTTAAGAAACGACAGCTTAGGTTTACTGCTAAACCATAGTTCATACGGTGTCATCTCAACGGATTTAGATGGTGCCTTATTAAATGTGAATGCAGCTGTCTCTAATGCATAACCCCAAAACGATAGTGGTAAATCGGTAAGATACACCATAGATCGCACCATATCCAATAAAGTGCAGTTACGATGTTCGGACACACCATTATGTTGTGGTGTTCCATGTGGCGTGAGCTGTGAAACTATTCCACTTTGTTTTAATTGAAGACCAAACTCGCAACTCAAATATTCATCTCCACGATCAGATCGCAAAAACTTTATTTTCTTGTTACGATGATTTTCCACTTCACTCTGAAATTCTTTGAACTTTTCAACTATTTCAGACTTATGTTTCATCAAGTAGACATATCCATATCTGCTCAAATCATCTGTAAAGGTCAGAAAATAATGATACTTGCCACGGGCATCAACATTCATTGGACCACAAACATCAGTATGTATGATTTCCAACAAATCAGTTGCTCGCTCCATAGTTCCGGAGAACGGCGTTTTAGTCATCTTGCCCATGAGGCATGGTTCGCAAGTACCAAGTGATTCATAATCAAGTGATTCCAGAAGCCCATCGGTATGGAGTTTCTTCATGCGTTTTACACCGATATGACCCAAGCGGCAAGACACAAATAAGTTGCATTATCATTATCAACTCTGCATCTTTTGGCATCAATATTATGAATATGTGTATCACTACGATCGAGATCCAACAAACTATTTTCATTGGGTGTATGACCATTGAAGGTTTTATTCATTTAAAGAACAACAATTATTCTCTGATTTTAAATGAATAATCAGTATTGCAATGAACATGATCAAATCATATTCATGCTCAACGCAAACGCCAAATAACATTTATTTAGGTTTATCACTAATCCGAAAGTATAGGGAGTGTGCGATGATGATCATATCAATCTTGGAACTACTTCCAACACTCATCGTCACTTCCCTTCAACTAGTCTTTGTTTATTCGTAACTCCTGTTTGAGTTACTATTCTTAGCAACCGAACAAGTATCAAATACTCGGGGCTACTATAAACACTAGTAAAGCACACATCAATAACCTGTATATCAAATATACCCTTGTTCACTTTGCCATCCTTCTTATCCACCAAATATTTGGAGTGGTTCCACTTCGATGACCATTTCCTTTGCAGTAGAAGCACTCGGTTTCAGGCTTTAGGTTCAGCTTTGGGCTTCTTCAAGGAGTGACAACTTGCTTGTCATTCTACTTGAAGTTCCCTTTCTTTCCTTTGCCATTCTCTTGAAACTAGTGGTCTTGTCAATCATCAACACTTGATGCTCTTTCTTGATTTCTACCTCGTCGATTTCAACATCACGAAGAGCTCGGGAATCGTTTTCGTCATCCTTTGCATACTATAGTTCATCACAAAGTTCTACTAACTTGGTGATGGTGACTAGAGAATTCTATCAATCACTATCTTATCTGGAAGATTAACTCCCACTTGATTCAAGCGATTGTAGTACCTGGACAATCGAGCACTTGCTCACTAGTTGAGCGATTCTCCTCCATCCTTTAGCTATAGAACTTGTTGGAGACTTCATACCTCTCAACTCGGGTATTTGCTTGAAATATTAACTTCAATTCCTGGAACATCTCATATGGTCCATGACGTTCAAAACGTCTTTGAAGTCCCGATTCTAAGCCGTTAAGCATGGTGCACTAAACTATCAAGTAGTCATCATATTGAGCTAGCCAAACGTTCATAACGCCTCGCATCCGCTCCTGCAATAGGTCTCACCTAGCGTTGCATTAAGGACATAATTCTTCTGTGCAGCAATGAGGATAAACCTCAGATCACGGATCCAATCCGCATCATTGCTACTAACATCTTTCAACACAGTTTTCTCTAGGAACATATCAAAATAAACATATGAAAGCAACAACGCGAGCTATTGATCTACAACATTATTTGCAAAATACTACCAGGACTATGTTCATGATAAATTATAGTTCAATTAATCATATTACTTAAGAACTCCCACTTAGATAGATATCCCTCTAATCTTCTAAGTGATTACGTGATCCATATTAACTACATCATGTCCGATCGTCACGTGAGATGGAGTAGTTTCAACGGTGAACATCAATATGTTGATCATATCTACTATATGATTCACGCTCGACCTTTCGGTCTCCGTGTTCCGAGGCCATATCTGTTATATGCTAGGCTCGTCAAGTTTAACTCGAGTATTCGCTGCGCGCAACTGTTTTGCACCCGTTGTATTTGAACGTAGAGCCTATCACACCGATCATCACGTGGTGTCTCAAAGACGAAGAACTTTCGCAACGGTGCATACTCGGGAGAACACTTCTTGATAATTTTAGTGAGAGATCATCTTATAATGCTACCGTCAATCAAAGCAAGATAAGATGCATAAAGGATAAACATCACATGCAATCAATATAAGTGATATGATATGGTCATCATCATCTTGTGCTTGTGATCTCCATCGCCAAGCACCGCCATGATCACCATCGTCACCGCGCGACACCTTGATCTCCATCGTAGCATCGTTGTCGTCTCGCCAACTATTGCTTCTCGACTATCGCTCTTCGCTTAGTGATAAAGTAAAGCAATTACATGGCTTTGCATTTCATACAATAAGCGACAACCATATGGCTCCTGCCATTGCCGATAACTCGGTTACAAAACATGATCATCTCATACAATAAAATATAGCATCACGTCTTGACCACATCACATCACAACATGCCCCGCAAAAACAAGTTAGACGTCCTCTACTTTGTTGTTGCAAGTTTTACGTGGCTGCTACGGGCTGATCAAGAACCGTTCTTACCTACGCATCAAAAACCACAACGATAGTTTGTCAAGTTGGTGTTGTTTTAACCTTCGCAAGGACCGGCGTAGCCACACAGTTCAACTAAAGTGAGAGAAACGACACCCGCGGTCACCTTTAAGCAACTAGTGCTCGGCGGTGAAACCAGTCTCGCGTAAGCGTCTGCGTAATGTCGGTCCGGCCGCTTCATCTCACAATACCGCCAACCAAAGTATGACATGCTGGTAAGCAGTATGACTTATATCGCCCACAACTCACTTGTGTTCTACTCGTGCATATGACATCAACGCATAAAAACAGGCTCGATACCATCGTTGGGGAACGTAGTAATTTCAAAAAATTCCTACGCACACGCAAGACCATGGTGATGGCATAGCAACGAGAGGGAGAGTGTCCGTCCACGCACCCTCGTGAGACCGAAAGCGAAGCGTTATAACAACGCTGTTGATGTAGTCGTGCGTCTTCACGATCCGACCGATCCAAGTACCGAACGACGGCACCTCCGAGTTCGCACACGTTCAGCTCGATGGCGATCCCGGGCTCCGATCCAGAAAGCGTCGGGATGAGTTCCGTCAACCTGACGGCGTGGTGACGATGATGACGCCCACCGACGCAGGGCTTCGCCTAAGATCCACGACGATATAACTTCACGGCGCAGGCTTCGCCTAAGCTCCGCGACGATATGACCGAAGTGGAATATGGTGGAGGGGCACCGCACACGGCTAAGGAACGATCCGTAGATCAACTTGTGTGTGTGGGGTGCCCCCTACCCCGTATATAAAGGAGCAAGGGGTGCGGCCAGCCCTAGGGGCGGCGCGGAGAGTCCTACTCCCACCGAGTAGGACTCCCCTTCCTAGTTGGAATAGGATTGGGGAGGGAAGAGGGAAGGCGCCCCCCCCCTCCTTGTCCTATTCGGACTAGAGGGGAGGGGGCGCGCCTGCCCCTGCCGGCCCTTCCTCTTCTCCCTATGGCCCATCAAGGCCCATTGACCCCGGGGTTCCGTAACCCCTGTTCGAGAACTTCTGTTTTCATCCGGAACCTTTCCAAGTCCAAACATAGGCTTCCAATATATCAATCTTTATGTCTCGACCATTTCGAGACTCCTCGTCATGTCCGTGATCACATCCGGGACTCCGAACAACCTTCGGTACATCAATACTTATAAACTCATAATGAACTGTCATCGAAACGTTAAGCGTGCGGACCCTACGGGTTCGAGAACTATGTAGACATGACCTAGAACCATTCTCGGTCAATAACCAATAGCGGAACCTGGATGCTCATATTGGTTCCTACATATTCTACGAAGATCTTTATCAGTCAAACCGCATAACGACATACGTTGTTCCCTTTGTCATCGGTATGTTACTTACCCGAGATTCGATCGTCGGTATCCAATACCTAGTTCAATCTCGTTACCGGTAAGTCTCTTTACTCGTTCCGTAATACATCATCTCACAACTAACTCATTAGTTGCAATGCTTGCAAGGCTTATGTGATGTGTATTACCGAGAAGGCCCAGAGATACCTCTCCGACAATCGGAGTGACAAAACCTAATCTCAAATCGCCAACCCAACAAGTACCTTCGAGACACCTGTAGTACTCCTTTATAATCACCCGATTCGTTGTGACGTTTGGTAGTACCAAAGTGTTCCTCCGTAAACGGAGTTGCATAATCTCATAGTTACAAGAACATGTATAGGTCATGAAGAAAGCAATAGCAATATACTAAGCGATCAAGTGCTAAGCTAACGGAATGGGTCATGTCAATCACATCATTCTCCTAATGAGGTGATCCCATTAATCAAATGACAACACATGTCTATGGTTAGGAAACACAACCATCTTTGATTAATGAGCTAGTCTAGTAGAGGCATACTAGTGACTATCTGTTTGTCTATGTATTCACACATGTATTATGTTTCCGGTTAATACAATTCTAGCATGAATAATAAACATTTATCATGAAATAAGGAAATAAATAATAACTTTATTATTGCCTCTAGGGCATATTTCCTTCAAATATCGTCCCGGGCTTGGTAACAGGGTGATGGGTTCCTACCTCATGCATACTACTCAACTACAAGAATTCAATATCACTACTGTAGGGTTGTTGCAAAGATGCCACTAAATGCAATAAAAACATAGGTATGAAAGCATGGTCAAAGTGAACTTGCCTGGTAAGTTGATGAAGATAACAACACTCTCGAAAATAACTTGATAGGACTATACGCAACTCTCCGATGAAATCTATGATAACAAACATGACATTCACATAAGCAAACATACTAGCAAGCAATTTCTAAGACTCACAAAAAAATCAACAAATAAAATGCAAATCACAAAGAACACAAAATAAATAAATAAATAAATAACCAATGAAAACTACACTAGAAACTACTAAAGAAAATTCTAAGACATAACCCAAAATAGCTTTGTCCTAAGTAAAATTTAACAACAAAGAAAATACCAACATAATAAATAAACAGAAAAGAAAATATAAAACAACTAATTTTAAACAGAAAGTATTTTCCTTAAACTTTTAATAGCAAAAGAAACAAATAAAAAGCTTTTATGAAACACTAACTATGACCTAAACAAGTTTCCATACAAAACTAAGTAAAATACTTTTTAAATAAAAACAAATTTTCTTTTGTTGACTAACAGAAACAAAACTAAATTTTTCAAGAGTGACAAAAATAAATAATTTAAAACTAATAAAAACAATAAAGAAAAGACTAAAACAAAACTATAACTAAAACAGTACTGTTTTGCTAAAAACTTAATTTAAAATAAACTAAAAATAAACCACTATATGCTACTGGATAAACAAAGGTCCTAGAGACCAGGAGCAAAAAGAATCGGTCGAAAATAATATTCCTACTCAAAATAGCTCAAATCTAGTGATTTGAGAAAATTCATACAAACACAAATTTAAACTGCTCAAATATGAAATACAATTGAACTAACAGAAACTTCATAAAATTTGTGATCCAAGGCAGTTGGAATCACTCAAAAATACCTCGTAGATAATTAACTATGGATTTTACAAGATTGAAACTATTCCGTTTTAAAAAACAGAACGAAAAAAAAAGTAGGTCGGGATTTACTGTAGCAGTTCCGATGATGGGGTTCTGGTGGAGCTCCGGCGACGCCCTCTGCTGGCCCTCTGGCGTCGGGGAAGGGATGGTCGGGGGCGGCAGAGCGGGGCGGAGCGGCTGGTGGGGTCTGTGGGTGGCGGGGATGGCCGGAGGTGGTGGGGCGGGGCGGCAATGGCGGTGGTGGTCCGGCGAACTCCGGCGAGGTGGCGCGGTAGTGTGGGGCGAGGAGAGGCGGCTCTAGGTGCGGGAATGGGTGCGGGAGGTGGCCATTTATAGGGGGGGCAGGTCGGTTTGGAGGAAGGGGCAAGGGATTTCGCGAATCCCGCGATTCCGGCGATGCTCCGGCGGTGGCTGGAGATCTGGAGCATCTCGTCGGGAGGAAATAGATGATTCGGTACGGATCGGGCCGGATTTGGCCCAAAAAAACAGTACCTTCCTTTTTTTAATAATCCGCGAAGAAGAATCATTTTAGGAAATAAAATGAAAATAAAATATAGGAGTATTATATATCAAAATGATCGGAAAAATAAGCCCAATTTAATGGGATATTTTCCAGGGGCAAATAAAATACTTTTTGAAAAATCATTTTTTTAAAATTTAAACAAAAATCAAAATGACTCTCAAAACTCTATGGAAAATTTATTCCAACATTTTTGGGGTGTCATGTTACTCCCTCTCAACACTTTTGTTAAAGTGTTCTTTGTCAGAAAAGTTTTTGAATAAAACTCAAATGCCACTTTGAGTTAAAAACAAAATTTAAAATGACAAATCCAAAATGAAATTTTTCTTCACTTCCCACTCTCTTTCATTGAAGAAATCATGAGGATCATTGAGTGGCATGAAGTTTGAAATATTTTCAAATTCAAATATTTTCAAACAGAAGCATTTTTTGGAAGTCCTTTTATTCCCTCTCAACAGAACTTCAAAAGTTTAAAATTCCAATCAATTTCACTCAATCGATCACTCAACAATCAATCAAACAATCATATATTTTAATTATTATAACATTCCAAAATGTAGAATTTTGGCATGTTACACGCTTGCAAGGCTTCGTGAAGGAAACTGCCCGCCGGTGAATGTTAACATCAACAACCATAACTACAACAAAGGATACTACCTAGCAGATGGTACCTATCCTCAATGGACCACTATTGTGAAGACAATCCTCAACCCTGTCAGAGAGAAGATGAGGAGATTTGCCCAAGAACAAGAGAGTGCTAAGAAGGATGTTGAGCCTGCCTTTGATGTTCTGCAATCTCGATGGGGCATTATCTGGTATCCTACTAGAACTTGGAGCACCAAAATGTTGTGGGAGGCGATGACTGCTTGTGTGATCATGCACAATATGATCACAGAGGATGAGCGCCCGGAACGTATCTACGATCAAGGGTTTCAGTTTCGGGGTGACAATGTTGTGCCTCAGCGTGAAGGAGGAGCGGCAAGTTTGCACAGTTCAGCCAATTTCATCATCAAATGCGTGATTGGAAAACTCACATTCAGCTGCAAGATGATTTGGTTGAGTATATATGGGCTCATGTTGTCAACAATAGATGTATATTTTTTAAGATAAATTTGAGACAATTTAATTTTTATTCTGCTTGTAAACTACAATATAAGTATTTGGGTTGTGAAACTTTGCTATATTTGTTTGCTTGCGAAACTATGCAAAATGTGTGTATATTTGATGAAAAACGACGACAAGCCAGCTACACGGGCAAATATGGGTCGGCGCGTTGGGCGCACTGCAGACTCAAACAAAAAACAGGGCGGACATCGAGCGGGCGGCCGATCTAAACGGACAAAAAGCGGATAAAGCATGCGTCCATTTGGGTCGGCGTGTTGGAGTTGCTCTTAGGATATCTTTATTTGCATAAAAATGGTGGGTGATAGGCGCTGGTGTTCGGTCGACCGGCGCGCAGCCATCTGATTTGGTTGATGGGGACCATCTGATGCCTTGTCGTCTTTGTCAACCCATGCATACGAAGGACCCCCTACATCTTGTCATCCCTTTTGTCTCGTCGTCCGCACACGTTCTCCCGTTGCCGTCCCCTCGCCGGTCGTCCTCGTCTCTGGTTACCGCCCTAGCCTGACATCCTAGTCGCCGCCCTTGCTTGCCACGTTGCCGGTTTTTAGCAATTTGTGATGCTGGTTGAAGCATTGCGACGGTCGTGCGATGTAGCAATTTATGACACCGGTTGTAGCAATTTATGACACCGATTTTGGCATGTTGCAAAAAACATGACGCCGGTTGTAACCGAGTGGGATGTCGGCTGTAGCAAATTATGACACCGGTTGTAGCATGTAACAAAAATCCGCAACATCTGCGGTGTTGCTCGGAGCAGCGCCGCCGTACTCGCAGCTTGTGGTCCATGCTCGCTATCCATAGGGATGGCACCCGCAGGGTACGGTTACGGGTGGAGCCAACCGATAAGCTTACCTGTCCACCCTGAACTTATCTATTGATACGTCTCCAACGTATCTATAATTTTTTATTGCTCCATGCTACTTTATCTACTGTTTTGGACTATTGGGCTTTATTTTCCACTTCTATATTATTTTTGGGACTAACCTATTAACCGGAGGCCCAGCCCAGAATTGCTGTTTTTTTGCCTATTTCAGTGTTTCGAAGAAACGGAATATCAAACGGAGTCCAAACGGAATAAAACCTTTGGGAACGTGATTTTCTCACTGAACGTGATCTAGGAGACTTGGACCCTACTCCAAGGAACAAAAGAGGCGGTCACGAGGTGGGGCGCCCCTAGGGCGCGCCTGCCTCGTGGGCCCCTGTTGCTCCACCGACGTACTCCTTCCTCCTATATATACCTACATACCCCAAACGATCGAAACATGATCCAAAACCTAATTCCACCGCCGCAACTTCCTGTATCCACGAGATCCCATCTTGGGGCCTGTTAGGAGCTCACGGAGGGGGCATCCACCACGGAGGGCTTCTACATCATCACCATAGCCCCTCTGATGAAGTGTGAGTAGTTTACTTCAGACCTTCGGGTCCATAGCTAGTAGCTAGATGGCTTCTTCTCTCTTTTTGGATCTCAATACAATGTTCTCCCCCTCTCTCGTGGAGATCTATTCGATGTAATCTTCTTTTTGCTGTTTGTTGAGACCGATGAATTGTGGGTTTATGATCCAGATTATCTATGAATAATATTTGAATCTTCTCTGAATTCTTTTATGTATGATTGGTTATCTTTGCAAGTCTCTTCGAATTATCCGTTTGGTTTGGCCAACTAGGTTGGTAGTTCTTGCAATGGGAGAAGTGCTTAGCTTTGGGTTCAATCTTGCGGTGTCCTTACCCAAGGATGTAAAGGGTTGCAAGGCACGTATTGTATTGTTGCCATCGAGGATAACAAGATGGGGTATTTATCATATTGCATGAATTTATTCCTCTACATCATGTCATCTTGCTTAAGGCGTTACTCTGTTTTTAACTTAATACTCTAGATGCATGCTGGATAGCGGTCGATGAGTGGAGTAATAGTAGTAGATGCGTAATCGTTTGATCTACTTGTCTCGGACGTGATGCCTATATACATGATCATACCTAGATATACTCATAATTATGCTCAATTCTGTCAATTGCTCAACAGTAATATGTTCACCCACCGTAGAATACTTATGCTCTTGAGAGAAGCCACTAGTGAAACCTATGACCCCCGGGTCTATTCTCATCATATCAGTCTCCATCACTTTAATACTTGCTTTGTTTTTTACTTTGCCTTTTACTTTTCACTTTGCATCTCTATACCAAAATTACCAAAAATATTATTTACCATCTCTATCAGATCTCACTCTCGTAAGTGACCGTGAAGGGATTGACAACCCCTAATCGCGTTGGTTGAGAGGAGCTATTGTTTTGTGCAAGTACGAGGGACTTGTGCGTGGCCTCCTACTGGATTGATACCTTAGTTCTCAAAAACTGAGGGAAATACTTACTCTACTTTGCTGCATCATCCTCTCCTCTTCGGGGAAATCCAACGCAGTGCTCAAGAGGTAGCAAGAAGAATTTCTGGCACCGTTGCCGGGGAGGCTCACGCAAGAGCAAGTCAAGCACCATACCAAGTACCCATCACAATCCCTATCTCCCGCATTACATTATTTGCCATTTGCCTCTCGTTTTCCTCTCCCCCACTTCACCCTTGCCGTTTTATTTGCCCTCTCTTTCCCAATCTCCTCCTCTTTTTCCCGTTGCCTTTTGTTTGCCCGTGTGTTGGATTGCTTGTTTGTCACGATGGCTCAAGATACTACCAAATTGTGTGACTTCACCAATACCAATAATAATGATTTCCTTAGCACCCCGATTGCTCCTCTTGCCAATACTGAATCTTGTGAAATCAATACTGCTTTGTTGAATCTTGTTATGAAAGATCAATCCGCCGGCCTTCCTAGTGAAGATGCCGCTACTCATCTGAATAGCTTCGTTGATTTATGTGATATGCAAAAGAAAAAAATGTCGATAATGATGTCATTAAATTGAAGCTATTTCCTTTTTCGCTTAGAGATCGTGCTAAAGCGTGGTTTTCATCTTTGCCTAAAAATAGTATTGATTCTTGGAACAAGTGCAAATATGCTTTTATCTCTAAGTATTTTCCTCCCGCTAAGATTATCTCTCTTAGGAACGATATTATGAATTTTAAGCAACTTGATCATGAACATGTTGCACAAGCTTGGGAGAGAATGATATTAATGATACGTAATTGTCCTACTCATGGTTTGAACTTGTGGATGATTATACAAAACTTTTATGCCGGATTGAATTTTTCTTCTAGAAATCTTTTAGATTCGGCCGCGGGAGGCACATTTATGGAAATCACTCTAGGAGATGCTACTAAACTTCTAGATAATATTATGGTTAATTATTCTCAATGGCATACCGAAAGATCTACTAACAAAAAGTGCATGCGATAGAAGAAATTAATGTTTTGAATGGAAAGATGGATGAACTTATGAAATTATTTGCTACAAAGAGTGTTTCTTCTTATCCTAATGATATGCCTTTTTCTACTTTGATTGAGAATAATAATGAATCTATGGATGTGAATTTTGTTGGTAGGAATAATTTTGGTAACAACGCGTATAGAGGGAATTTTAATCCTAGGCCTTATCCTAGTAATCCTTCTAATAATTATGGAAATTCCTACAACAACTCTTATGGAAATTTTATTAAGATGCCCTCTGAATTTGAGAGTAGTGTTAAAGAGTTTATGAATTCACAAAAGAATTTTAATGCTTTGCTTGAGGAGAAATTGCTTAAAGTTGATGATTTGGCTAGGAACGTTGATAGAATTTCTCTTGAGGTTGATTCTTTAAAGCTTAGATCTATTCCTCCTAAGCATGATATTAATGAGTCTCTCAAAGCTATGAGAATTTCCATTGATGAGTGCAAAGAAAGAACCGCTAGGACGCGTGCTTCCAAAGATGCCTTTATTAAAGCGTGTTCTTCCAATTCCTATGAAAATCAAGATGAAGATCTAAAAGTTATTGATGTGTCCCCCATTAAATCTTTGTTTTGCAATATGAATCTTGATGAAACTGAATATGATCTTCCTTTACCTAGAAGGCGTTCTACGAATACAGAGTTTTTAGATCTTGATGATGTAATTGATAAATGTGGGATTGAAAGAAATAAAAACATAGATGTTGCTAAACCCTCTATTTTGGATCTCAAGGAATTTAATTATGAAAATTGCTCTTTAATTGATTGTATTTCCTTGTTGCAATCCGTGCTAAATTTTCCTCATGCTTATAGTCAAAATAAGGCCTTTACCGAACACATTGTTGATGCCTTGATGCAATCTTATGAAGAAAAACTTGTGTTGAAAGTTTCTGTCCCTAGAAAACTCTATGATGAGTGGGAACCTACTATTAAAATTAAAATTAAAAATTATGAGTTTTATGCCTTGTGTGATTTGGGTGCTAGTGTCTCCACTATTCCCAAAACTTTGTGTGATTTGCAAGATTTCCATGACTTTGATGATTGCTCTCTAAACTTGCATCTTGCGGATTCCACTATTAAAAAGCCTACGGGAAGAATTAATGATGTTCTTATTGTTGCAAATAGGAATTATGTACCCGTAGATTTTATCGTTCTTGATATAGATTGCAATCCTTCATGTCCTATTATTCTTGGTAGACCTTTCCTTAGAACGATTGGTGCAATTATTGATATGAAGGAAGGGAATATTAGATTCCAATTTCCATTAAAGAAAGGCACAGAACACTTCCCTAGAAAGAAAATAAAATTACCATATGAATCTATCATGAGAGCCACTTATGGATTGCCTACCAAAGATGGGAATACCTAGATCTATCCTTGCTTTTATGCCTAGCTAGGGGCGTTAAACGATAGCGCTTGTTGGGAGGCAACCCAATTTTTTTTTGTTTTTTGCTTCTGTTTAGGAATAAATAATCCATCTAGCCTTTGTTTAGATGTGGTTTTATGTTTTAATTAGTGTTTGTGCCAAGCTAGACCTATTGGATCTTCTTGGATGATAGTTATTTGATCTTGCTGTAATTTCCAGAAACTTTGCGCTCAGTGCCCGAATTATTAAAAATCACCAGAACGTGATAAAATACTGATTCCAATTGCTGCTGATCAATAAACAAATTTTCTAGGTCATATAATGTTGGTATATCTTTTGGAGTTCCAGAAGTTTGCGTTAGTTACAGATTACTACATACTGTTCTGTTTTTGACAGATTCTGTTTTTCGTGTGTTGTTTGCTTATTTTGATGAATCTATGGCTAGTAAAATAGTTTATAATCCATAGAGAAGTTGGAATACAGTAGGTTTAACACCAATATAAATAAAGAATGAGTTCATTACAGTATATTAAAGTAGTATTTTGTTTTCTTTCTCTAACGGAGCTCACGAGATTTCTATTGAGTTTTGTGTTGTGAAGTTTTCAAGTTTTGGGTAAATTCTTTTGATGGATCATGGAACAAGGAGTGGCAAGAGCCTAAGCTTGGGGATTCCCATGGTACCCCGAAGATAATCCAAGGACACCAAAAATTCAAAGCTTGGGGATGCCCCGGAAGGCATCCCCTCTTTTGTCTACTTCCATCGGTAATTTACTTGGAGCTATATTTTTATTCACCACATGATATGTGTTTGGCTTGGAGCGTCTTGTATTATTTGCGTCTTTGCTTGTTAGTTTACCATAATCATACCTGCTGTACACACCTTTTGGGAGAAGCCAATTTGACTAGAATTTGCTAGAATACTCTATGTGCTTCACTTATATCTTTTGAGCTTGATAGTTTTGCTCATAGTGCTTCACTTAGATCTTTTAGAGCACGGTGGTGGATTTGTTTTAAAGAAACTATTGATCTCTCATGCTTCACTTAGATTATTTTGAGAGTCGTTAATAGCATGGTAATTTGCTTATTATTAATATACTTGGTATTCAAGATATGTGAAACTTTCTTTTGAGTGCGTTGAATACTAAGAAAAGTTTGATGCTTGATAACTGTTTTGAGATATGAAGATGGTGATATTAGAGTCATGCTAGTTGAGTAGTTGTGAATTTAAAGAATGCTTGTGTTGAAGTTAGCAAGTCCCATAGCATGCACATGTGGTTAAAGTTGTGTAACAAATTTGAAACATGAAGTGTACCTGGCTTGTGCATCCTTATGAGTGGCGGTCGGGGACGAGCGATGGTCTTTTCCTACCAATCTATCCCCCTAGGAGCATGCGCGTGGTACTTGATTTTTGATGACCTCTAAATTTTTGCAATAGGTATATGAGTTCTTTTGACTAATGTTGAGTCCATGGATTATACGCACTTTTACCTTTCCGCCTTTGCTAGCCTCTTCGGTACCGTGCATTGCCCTTTCTCACCTTGAGAGTTGGTGCAAACTTCGCCAGTGCATCCAAACCCCGTGATATGATACACTCTATCACACATAAACCTCCTTATATCTTCCTCAAAACAGCCACCATACCTACCTATTATGGCATTTCCATAGCCATTCCGAGATATATTGCCATGCAACTTTCCACCGTTCCATTCATCATCATCATGACATACTTTACTTTTGTCATATTGCCATTGCATGATCATGTAGTTGACATCGTATTTGTGGCAAAGCCACCATGCATTATTTTTCATACATGTCACTCTTGATTCATTGCACCATCCCGGTACACCACCGGAGGCATTCATATAGAGTCATATCTTGTTCTAGTTTCGAGTTGTAATCCTTATGTTGTAATCAATAGAAGTGTGATGATCATCATTATTAGAGCATTGCCCAATCAAAAAAAAGAAAGGGAAAAAGGCCAAAAAGGAAAAAAAGAAAGGCCCAAAAAAATAAAAATAAAAAGGGCAATGTTACTATCTCTTTTTCGCACTTGTGCTTCAAAGTAGCACCTTGTTCTTCATGTAGTGAGTCTCATATATTGTGCTTCAAAGTAGCACCATCTTTTTCGTATAGTGAGTCTCATGATTTGTCTTTTTATACTAGTGGGAATTTTTCATTATAGAACTTGGCTTGTATATTCCTACGAACGGATTCCTCAAATGCCCTAGGTCTTCATGAGCAAGCAAGTTCGATGCACACCCACTAGTTTTATTTTGTTGAGCATTCATAGCTCTAGTGCATCCGTTGCATGGCAATCCCTACTCCTCATGTTGACATCAATTGATGGGCATCTCCATAGCCCATTGATTATCCTTGTCAATGTGAGACTTTCTCCTTTTTGTCTTCTCCACACAATCCCCATCATCATATTCTATTCCACCCATAGTGCTATATCCATGGCTCGCGCTCATGTATTGCGTGAAGGTTGAAAAACTTTGAGATTATTTAAGTATGAAACAATTGCTTGGCTTGTCATCGGGGGTATAATAACCCACAAGTATAGGGGATCGCAACAGTTTTCGTGGGTAGAGTATTCAACCCAAATTTATTGATTCGACACAAGGGGAGCCAAAGAATATTCTTGAGTATTAGCAGTTGAGTTGTCAATTCAACCACACCTGGATAACTTAGTATCTGCAGCAAAGTGTTTAGTAGGAAAAGTGGTATGATAATAATGGTAAAAGTAGCAAAAGTAAAGATAAATGTTTTTGGATTTTTGTAGTAGTTATAACAGTAGCAACGGAAAAGTAAATAAGCGAAGAACAATATATGAAAAGCTCGTAGGCACTGGATCAGTGATGGATAATTATGCCGGATGCAATTCCTCATGCAATAGTTATAACATAGGGTGATATAGAACTAGATCCAATTCATCAATGTAATGTAGGCATGTATTCCGTAAATAGTCATACGTGCTTATGGAAAAGAACTTGCATCACATCTTTTGTCCTACCCTCCCGTGGCAACGGGGTCCTTACGGAAACTAAGGGATATTAAGGCCTCCTTTTAATAGAGAACCGGAACAAAGCATTAACACATAGTGAATACATGAACTCCTCAAACTACGGTCATCACTGAGAAGTATCCTGATTATTGTCACTTCGGGGTTGTCGGATCATAACACATAATAGGTGACTATAGACTTGCAAGATAGGATCAAGAACACACATATACTCATGAAAACATAATAGGTTCAGATCTGAAATCATGGCACTCGGGCCCTAGTGACAAGCATTAAGCATAGCAAAGTCATAGCAACATCAATCTCAGAACATAGTGGATACTAGGGATCAAACCCTAACAAAACTAACTTGATTACATGGTGAATCTCATCCAACCCATCACCGTCCAGCAAGCCTACGATGGAATTACTCACGCACGGTGGTGAGCATCATGAAATTGGTGATGGAGGATGGTTGATGATGACGACGGCGACGAATCCCCCTCTCCGCAGCCCCGAACGGACTCCAGATCAGCCCTCCCAAGAGAGATTAGGGCTTGGCGGCGGCTCCGTGTCGTAAAACGCGATGAAACTTTCTCTCTGATTTTTTTCTCCCCGAGACGGAATATATGGAGTTGGAGTTGAGGTCGGAGGAGGTCCAGGGGGCCCACGAGATAGGGGGGCGCGCCCTACAGGGGGGGCGCGCCCCCCTGTCTCGTGGACAGGCCCTGGGCCCTCTGATGTATTTCTTTCGCCCAATATTTTTTATAAATTCCAAAAAGTGCCTCCATTGATTTCCAGGTCATTTCGAGAACTTTTCTTTTCTACACATAAAACAACATCATGGTAGTTCTGCTGAAAACAGCGTCAGTCCGGGTTAGTTTCATTCAAATCGTGCAAGTTAGAGTCCAAAACAAGGGCAAAAGTGTTTGGAAAAGTAGATACGTTGGAGACGTATCAACTCCCCCAAGCTTAAACCTTTGCTTGTCCTCAAGCAATTCAGTTGATAAACTGAAAGTGATAAAGAAAAACTTTTACAAACTCTGTTGCTCTTGTTGTTGTAAACATGAAAAGCCAACATTCAAGTTTCAGCAAATAATATGAACTAACCATACTCATAATAACACATAGGTCTCACAATTACTCATATCAATAACATAATCAGCTAGCGAGCCATAATAATAAAACTCGGATGACAACACTTTCTCAAAATAATCATAACATGATATAACAAAATGGTATCTCGCTAGCCCTTTCTGAGACCGCAAAACATAAATGCAGAGCACCTTTAAAGATCAAGGACTGACTAAACATTGTAATTCATGGTAAAAGAGATCCAGTAAGTCATTCCCAATATAAACTAATAGTAATGAATGCAAACGACAGTGTGCTCTCCAGCGGGTGCTTTTTTAATAAGAAGGGATGATGACTCAACATAAAAATAAATAGATAGGCCCTTCGCAGAGGGAAGCAGGGATTTGTAGAGGTGCCAGAGCTCGATTTTAAAATAGAGATTGAATAACATTTTGAGCGGCATACTTTCGCTGTCAACGTAACAACTATGAGATGGCTGTATCTTCCATACTACATGCATTATAGGCAGTTCCCAAACAGAATGGTAAAGGTTTATACTCCCCCTCCTCCACAAGCATCAATCCATGGCTTGCTCGAAACAACGAGTGCCTCCAACATTCAACGGGTCCCAGGGGGAGTTTTGTTTGCAACTATTTTGATTTAGTTTTGATCTTTTGGATCATGGGACTGGGCATCCCGGTTACTGGCCCTTTCTCGAGAATGAGGAGCGGAGTCCACTCCTCTTGAGGATAACCCACCTAGCATGGAAGATATAGGCAGCCCCAGTTGTACATGAGCTGCTCGAGTATACAAAACAGAATTTCATTTGAAGGTTTGGAGTTTGGCACATACAAATTTACTTGGAACAGCAGGTAGATGCCGCATATAGGAAGGTATAGTGGACTCATATGGAACAACTTTGGGGTTTAAGGAGTTTGGATGCACAAGCAATATTCCCGCTTAGTACAAGTGAAGGCTAGCAAAAGACTGGGAAGCGACCAACTGAGAGAGCGACAACAGTCGTAAACATGCATTAAAATTAATTCACACCGAGTACAAGCATGAGTAGGATATAATCTACCATGAACATAAATGTCATGAAGGCTATGTTGATTTGATTCAACTACATGTGTGAACATGTGCCAAGTCTAGTCACTCAATTCATTCAAAGGAGGATACCATCCCATCTTATCATATCATAATCATTCTAATAGCATGTTGGCACGCAAGGTAAATCATTATAACTCAGAGCTAATCAAGCATGGCACAAGTAACTATAATCTCTAAATGTCATTGCAAATATGTTTACTTCATAATAGCTGACCCATGAACGATGAACTCATCATATTTACAAAAACAAAAGAGGTCGAGTTCATACCAGCTTTTCCCATCCCAATAAGTCCATCACATATCATCATTATTGCCTTTCACTCGCACGACCGAACGATGCGTGATAATAAGAGTGCACGTGCATTGGACTAAGCTGGAATCTGCAAGCATTCAACTCAAGTGAGAAGACAGGGTAATATAGGCTCTAAGTTAAATAAACATTCAAGCATATAAGAGCCACTAAGCATTTGCAATATGGTCTTCTCGATCCCTAAAAGAAAAGAAAATAAAACTATTTACACGGGAAAGCTCCCAACAAGTAAGAAGAAGAACTAGAAATATTTTTGGATTTTTATTTTAATTTCTACTACAAGCGTGGAAATTAAACTACTAATTTTTTTTTGTTTTTCTTAAGGTTTATCAAACACACAAGAAGAAAACTAGAAAAAGAAATTTAAACTAACATGGATAATACAATGAAAGAGTATGAGCACCGACGACTAGTGTGCGAACATGAATGTAAAGTCGGTGAGAAATACGTACTTCCCCAAGCTTAGGCTTTTGGCCTAAGTTGGTCTAGTACCAAGGACCGCCTGGATGATATCCATAAGTGAAGCTGGGGTTGTACTGAGATGCGGAGGCGATCGCCTCCTGAGCGGCAGCGTGTTGGCGAGCTGCCTCCATTCCTCTCTCATACTCAGTTGCTTCCTCCGTGGTGACAACGTATCTTCCTCTTGCCTATAATAAAAAAGGTAGGGGGCAGGAAGAGTAAATGAGGACGACGCTAAATGCCTGTCATAGATTAGTCGATAATGGAGGAATTGTTCATTCCTCTCAAGAAAATGATGTTGGAACATAGCTTCTTTATCCAAATAAATAGGGGTAGGATCATATCCCCTCTCGTGGAGCTATATTAAGAAAGTTAGCCACACGGGTTGCATAAATTCCTCCAAATAAATCTCCTTTCTACTATTAATTTGCAACCACGTGCAACTATTGCCCCCAAGTTATAACCTTTATAACCTGACACAGCACTCTTGAGGACAGAAAGATCAGGAGCACACATGTGACATACCTCGTCCTTACCGTTAATGCATCTACCAATAAAGAGAGCAAAGTAATGTATAGCAGGAAAATGAATGCTCCCTATGGTAGCTTGTGCTACGTCCCTAGATTCTCCCACAGTAATACTAGCTAGAAAATCTCTAAATTCAGATTTGGGAGGATCATTAATATTACCCACTGCGGGAGTTTGCAAGCAGTTGTGAAATCCTCTAAATCCATGGTATAAGATGTATCATAAATATCAAACATGACACTAGGAGAATTACGCGAACAGTTATATCTAAACCTCCGCACAAAAGAATCAGTCAACGGATAGTACTGCGGACACTTATCTTGTAAGAAGTCCTCCAGCTCGGCATTACGCACATATGCGTCAAATTCCTCCTTGAAGCCTGCTTCGACCATAAAATCATCGGATGGCCACTCACAAGCACGTACATTTGCGTCCCTCGGCAATTCAACATCTTGCTCTCGTATAGCAATCCTTGGACCTTTCTTTGCCGAGGAACCTCCTTGGTACATTCTTCTAAGCATATTTCTTTTTCTGAAAATTTCTGAAAATTTAGTAACTTCAAAATAAAAGTGCATAAAACTGAACAAGATTGATAGCAACTACTCCTACAAGTGCCTAGAGCCTATATCATGCATTGGAATTGCTTGGGACCTCAAAAATTTAACATGCAAGCTCAAGAACATGGTCACCTATGCATAAAAAATTTGCAATGAATCAAGCACTAGAACAAAAACTAATTGGACCAATGGAGGAGTCACATACCAAGCAACAATCTCCCAAAGCAGTTTTGTGAATGGAGCTTTAAGCAAGGAGATCGAAAATCACAGCAAAAGTGGCTGGAACTCGTGCTTGAGTTGGTTTTTCGGGTTTGTGTGAGACAGAGGAAGAACATGGGTGCAGGAATAAGTGGAGGGGAGCCACCAGGGGCCCATGAGACAGGGGGCGCCCTACAGGGGGGCGCGCCCTCCTCTCTCGTGGCCTGGTGCTTGGCCCTCCTGCAGTGTTTTCAGTGCCTAAAATCCTCAAATATTCCAGAAAAAATCATACTAGATTTGCAGGGCATTTGGAGCACTTTTATTTTCGGGCTATTTTTTAATGCACGGATAATTCAGAAAACAGACGGATAATACTAATTTTGCTTTATTTAATCTAAATAACAGAAAGTAAAAAGAGGGTACAGAAGGTTGTGCCTTCTAGTTTCATCCATCTCGTGATCATCAAAATGAACCCCCTAACAAGGTTGATCAAGTCTTGTTAACGAACTCATTCCGAATAGCACGGGACCGGAGAAATTTCGAATAACACTAAGTTACCTCAACGGGGATATGAAAATCCCCAACAATAAGAATATCATACTTTTTCTTGAAAGTAGGGAGAGGAAATTCAAAACCTCCAAAAATGATAGTTGGAAACTTTTCCAATTGAATTGATGCCATGAACTTGAGATTGTTTCCTCGGAAAGTGTACTGTATGCTCATTACCATTAATATGAAAAGTGACATTTCCTTTGTTGCAATCAATAACAGCCCCTGCAGTATTAAGAAAAAGTCTACCAAGGATAATAGACATACTATCATCCTCAGGAATATCAAGAATAACAAAGTCCGTTAAGATAGTGACATTGGCCACTACAACTTGCACATCCTCACAAATACCGACAGGTATAGAAGTTGATTTATCAGCCATTTGCAAATATATTTCAGTAGGTGTCAACTTATTCAATTCAAGTCTACGATATAAAGAGAGAGGCATAACACTAACACCTGCTCCAAGATCACATAAAGCAGTTCTAACATAATTTCTTTTAATAGAACATGGTATAGTTGGTACACCCAGATCTCCAAGTTTCTTTGGTATTCCACCCTTAAAAGTGTAATTGGCAAGCATGGTGGAAATTTCAGCTTCCGGTATCTTTCTTTTATTTGTGATGATATCCTTCATATACTTAGCATAAGGATTTACTTTAAGCATATCGCTTTAAGCGCATACGTAAGAAAATAGGTCTAATCATTTCAGCAAAGCGCTCAAAATCCTCATCATCCTTTGACTTGGATGGTTTAGGAGGAAAGGGCATGGGTTTCTGAACCCATGGTTCTCTTTCTTTACCGTGCTTCCTAGCAACAAAATCTCTCTTATCATAACGTTGATTCTTTGATTGTGGGTTATCAAGATCAACAACAGGTTCAGTCTCTACATCATTATCCTTGCTAGGTTGAGCATCAACATGAACATTATCATTAACATTATCACTAGGTTCATGTTCATCACCTGATTGTGTTTCAGCATCAGAGATAGAAATATTATTGGGATTCTCAGGTGTGTCTACAGTAGGTTCACTAGAAGCATGCAAAGTTTTATCGTTTTTCTTCTTCTTCTTTTTAGAAGAACTAGGTACCTCTAAATTATTTCTCTGAGAATCCTGCTCGATTCTCTTAGGGTGGCCTTCAGGATACAAAGGTTCCTGAGTCATTCTACCAGTTCTAGTAGCCACTCTAACAGCAAAGTCATTTTTATTATTTAATTCATCAAGCAGATCATTTTGAGCTTTAAGTACTTGCTCAGCTTGAGTAGCAACCATAGAAGCATATTTTCTAACGCGGTGAAGTTCATCTTTAACTCTAGCCAGATTATCACCTACGCGTCCTATTTCGAAAGCATTATTCTTTAACTCTCTACCAACATAAGCATTAAAACATTCTTGCCTGGCCATAAAGTCATCAAATTCATCTAAGCATGGGCTATGAAATTTAGTAGAGGGTATTTCAACTTTATCGTATCTATAGAGAGAATTTACCTTTACTACCTATGTCGGGTTATCAAGACAATGTGGTTCATCAGGCAGTAAATTAAGACCATGTATTTCTTCAATAGGAGGTAAATTCTTAACATCTTCAGCTTTAATACCTTTTTCTTTCATTGATTTCTTTGCCTCTTGCATATCTTCAGGACTGAGAAATAAAACACCTCTCTTCTTCGGAGTGGGTTTAGGAATAGACTCACGAGTTGGCTCAATTGGTTCAGGAATTATTTCAGGAACTAGCTCAGGAAGAGTCCAATTATTTTCATTAGTCAACATATTATTCAATAATATTTCAGCTTCGTCGACTGTTCTTTCACTGAAAACACAACCAGCACAACTATCCAAGTGGTCCCTGGAAGCATCGGTTAGTCCATTATAAAAGATATCAAGTATTTCATTTTTCTTAAGAGGATGATCGGGCAAAGCATTAAGTAACCGGAGAAGCCTCCCCCAAGCTTGTGGGAGACTCTCTTCTTTGATTTGCACAAAATTATATATTTCCCTCAAGGCAGCTTGTTTCTTATGAGCGGGGAAATATTGAGCAGAGAAGTAATAAATCATATCCTGGGGACTACGCACACAACCAGGAGCAAGAGAATTATACCAAGTCTTAGCATCACCCTTTAATGAGAACGGAAGTATCTTAAGGATATATAAATAGCGTGACTTCTCATCATGAGTAAATAGGGTGGCTATATCATTCAACTTGGTAAGATGTGCCACAATGGTTTCAGATTCAAGGCCATAAAAAGGATCAGATTCAACTAAAGTAATAATATCAGGATCGACAGAGAATTCATAATCCTTATCAGTGACACAAATAGGTTAAGTAGCAAAAGTAGTATCGGGTTTCATTCTAGCATTAAGAGACTGCTGCTTCCATTTAGCTAATAATTTCTTAAGATCATTCCTATCATTGCAAGCAAGGATTTCCAAAGCAGCTTTTTCATGCATAACATAACCCTTAGGAACAACAGGTAAAACATAATCATTAGTGGAACCTTCATCATCACTATCATCAGTAATATGATCTTCAGTAATTTCATCCCCTCTAACTCTAGCAAGTTGTTCATCTAAAAATTCACCTAATGGCAAAGTAGTATCACGCACAGAAGTAGTTTCATCATGCATAGCAGAAGTGGCGTCATCGATAACATGCGACATATCAGAATTCATAGCAGTAGCAGGTTTAGTGTCGCAAGCTTATTAATAACGGAAGGAGAATCTAGTGCGGAGCTAGATGGCAGTTCCTTACCTCCCCTCGTAGTTGAGGGATAAATTGTTGTCTTAGCATCTTTCAAGTTCTTCATAGTGATCAACAGATATAAATCCCAAGTGACTCAGAGAATAGAGCTATGCTCCCCGACAACGGCGCCAGAAAAAGGTCTTGATAACCCACAAGCATAGGGGATCGCAACAGTTTTCGAGGGTAGAGTATTCAACCCAAATTTATTGATTCAACACAAGGGGAGCCAAAGAATATTCTTGAGTATTAGCAGTTGAGTTGTCAATTCAACCACACCTGGATAACTTAGTATCTGCAGCAAAGTGTTTAGTAGCAAAAGTGGTATGATAATAATGGTAACAGTAGCAAAAGTAAAGATAAATGTTTTTGGGTTTTTGTAGTAGTTGTAACAGTAGCAATGGAAAAGCAAATAAGCAAAGAACAATATATGAAAAGCTCGTAGGCACCGGATCAGTGATGGATAATTATGCCGGATGCAATTCCTCGTGCAATAGTTATAACATAGGGTGATATAGAACTAGCTCCAATTCATCAATGTAATGTAGGCATGTATTCCGTAAATAGTCATACGTGCTTATGGAAAAGAACTTGCATCACATCTTTTGTCCTACCCTCCCGTGGCAGCGGGGTCCTTACGGAAACTAAGGGATATTAAGGCCTCCTTTTAATAGAGAACCGGAACAAAGCATTAACACATAGTGAATACATGAACTCCTCAAACTACGGTCATCATCGAGAAGTATCCCGATTATTGTCATTTCTGCCTCGTGGACCCCCTGTTGCTCCACCGACGTACGCCTTCCTCCTATATATACCTACGTACCCCCAAACGATCAGAACATGAGCCAAAAACCTAATTCCACCGCCGCAACTTCCTGTATCCACGAGATCCCATCTTGGGGCATGTTCCGGAGCTCCGCCGGAGGGGGCATCCACCACAGAGGGCTTCTACATCATCACCATAGCCCCTCCGATGAAGTGTGAGTAGTTTACTTCAGACCTTCGGGTCCATAGCTAGTAGCTAGATGGCTTCTTCTCTCTTTTTGGATCTCAATACAATGTTCTCCCCCTCTCTCGTGGAGATCTATTCGATGTAATCTTCTTTTTGCGGTGTGTTTGTTTGGACCGATGAATTGTGGGTTTATGATCCAGATTATCTATGAATAATATTTGAATCTTCTCTAAATTCTTTTATGTATGATTGGTTATCTTTGCAAGTCTCTTCGAATTATCCGTCTGGTTTGGCCAATTAGATTGGTAGTTCTTGCAATGGGAGAAGTGCTTAGCTTTGGGTTCAATCTTGCGGTGTCCTTATCCAGTGACAGAAAGGGTTGCAAGGCACGTATTGTATTGTTGCCATCGAGGATAACAAGATGGGTTATTTATCATATTGCATGAATTTATTCCTCTACATCATGTCATCTTGCTTAAGGCGTTACTCTGTTTTTAACTTAATACTCTAGATGCATGCTGGATAGCGGTCGATGAGTGGAGTAATAGTAGTAGATGCAGAATCGTTTCAATCTACTTGTCTTGGACGTGATGCCTATTGATAACCCACAAGTATAGGGGATCGCAATAGTTTTCGAGGGTAGAGTATTCAACCCAAATTTGTTGATTCGACACAAGGGGAGCCAAAGAATATTCTCAAGTATTAGCAGCTGAGTTGTCAATTCAACCACACATGGAAACTTAATATCTGCAGCAAGGTGTTTAGTAGCAAAGTAATATGATAGTGGTGGTAACGGTAACAAAAGTAAAGACAGCAAAAGGAATGTTTTTGGTATTTTGTAGTGATTGTAACTGTAGCAACAGAAAAGTAAATAAGCGAGAACCAGTATATGGAAAGCTCGTAGGCACCGGATCAGTGATGGATAATTATGCCGGATGCGGTTCGTCATGTAACAGTTACAACATAGGGTGACACAGAACTAGCTCCAATTCATCAATGTAATGTAGGCATGTATTCCGAATATAGTCATACGTGCTTATGGGAAAGAACTTGCATGACATGTTTTGTCCTACCCTCCTGTGGCAGCGGGGTCCTATTGGAAACTAAGGGATATTAAGGCCTCCTTTTAATAGAGAACCGGAACAAAGCATTAGCACATAGTGTATACATGAACTCCTCAAACTATGGTCATCACCGGGAGTGGTCCCGATTATTGTCACTTCGGGGTTGCCGGATCATAACACATAGTAGGTGACTATAGACTTGCAAGATAGGATCAAGAACACACATATATTCATGAAAACATAATAGGTTCATATCTGAAATCATGGCACTCGGGCCCTAGTGACAAGCATTAAGCATAGCAAAGTCATAGCAACATCAATCTCGAACATAGTGGATACTAGGATCAAACCCTAACAAAACTAACTCGATTACATGATAAATCTCATCCAACCCATCACCGTCCAGCAAGCCACGATGGAATTACTCACGCACGGCGGTGAGCATCATGAAATTGGTGATGGAGGATGGTTGATGATGACGATGGCGACGAATCCCCTCTCCGAGCCCCGAACGGACTCCGATCAGCCCTCCCGAGAGAGATTAGGGCTTGGCGGCGGCTCCGTGTCGTAAAACGTGATGATTTCTTCTCTCGATTTCTTTCTCCCGAAAGCCAATAAATAGAGTTGGAGTTGGCGTCGGAAGGTCTCGAGGGGCCCACAAGGTAGGGGCGCGCCAAGGGGGGCCCCACCCTCGTGAGAGACAGTGTGTGGGCCCCTGGTCTTCGTCTTTGGCGAGGATTTTTATTATTTATTCTAAGATATTCCGTGGAGTTTCGGTCATTCCGAGAACTTTTGTTTTCTGCACATAAACAACACCATGGCAATTCTGCAATGAAAACAAAGTCGATCCGGTTAGTTCCATTCAAATCATACAAGTTAGAGTCCAAAACAAGGGCAAACGTGTTTGGAAAAGTAGATACGACGGAGACGTATCAACTCCCCAAGCTTAAACCCTTGCTTGTCCTCAAGCAATTCAGTTGACAAACTGAAAGAGAAAAAAAAACTTTACAAACTCTGTTTGCTCTTGTTGTTGTACCTATGTCAAGCCAGATTCAGGTTTTCAGCAAATATTATAACTAACCACATTTGCAATAATTCTCAGGTCTCATGTTCACTCATATCAATAACATAATCAGCTAGCAAGCCATAATAATAAATCTCGGATGACAACACTTTCTCAAAATAATCATAATATGATATAACAAGATGGTATCTCGCTAGCCCTTTCTGAGACCGCAAAACATAAATGCAGAGCACCTTCAAAGATCAAGGACTGACTAGACATTGTAATTCATGGTAAAAGAGATCCAATCATAGTCATACCCGATATAAATTAACAGTAATGAATGCAAATGACAGCTGTGCTCTCCAGCTAGTGCTTTTTAATAAGAGGGTGATGACTCAACATAAAATTAAATAGATAGGCCCTTCGCAGAGGGAAGCAGGGATTTGTAGAGGTGCCAGAGCTTAGTTTTGAAATAGAGATAAATTATATTTTGAGCGGCATACTTTCATTGTCAACATAACAACTAAGAGATGACGATATCTTCCATGCTAAACAAATTATAGGCGGTTCCCAAACAGAATGGTAAAGTTTATACCCCCCCTCCTCCACAAGCATCAATCCATGGCTTGCTCGAAACAACGAGTGCCTCCAACATTCAACGGGTCCCAGGGGGAGTTTTGTTTGCAATTATTTTGATTTAGTTTGCATAAAGCATGGGACTGGGCATCCTAGTGACCAGCCATTTTCTCGTGAGTGAGGAGCGGAGTCCACTCCTCTTGAGAATAACCCGCCTAACACGGAAGATAAGGGCAGCCCTAGTTGATATATGAGCTATTCGGGCAGGCAAAACAGAATGTTTATTTGAAGATTTAGAGTTTGGCACATACAAATTTACTTGGAACGGCAGGTAGATACCGCATATAGGAAGGTATGGTGAACTCTTATGGAATAACTTTGGGGTTTAAGGGATTGGATGCACAAGCAGTATTCCCGCTTAGTACAAGTGAAGGCTAGCAAAAGACTGGGAAGCGACCAACTAGAGAGCGACAACAGTCATGAACATGCATTAAAATTAATAGACATCGAATACAAGCATGAGTAGGATATAATCCACCATGAACATAAATATCGTGAAGGTTATGTTGATTTGTTTCAACTACATGTGTGAACATGTGCCAAGTCAAGTCACTTAAATCATTTAAAGGAGGATACCACCCCATCATACCACATCACAATCATTTTAATAGCATGTTGGCACGCAAGGTAAACCATTATAACTCATAGCTAATCAAGCATGGCACGAGCAACTATGATCTCTAATTGTCATTGCAAACATGTTTATTCATAATAAGATGAATCAAGAACGATGAACTCGTCATATTTACAAAAACAAAAGAGGTCGAGTTCATACCAGCTTTTCCCATCTCAGTCAGTCCATCATATATCATCATAATTGCCTTTCACTTGCACGACCGAACAATGTGAACAATAATAAGAATGCAAGTGCATTGGACTAAGCTGGAATCTGCGAGCATTCAATAAACAGGAGAAGACAAGGCAATATGGGCTCTTGGTTAAATCAACAATGATGCATATAAGAGTCACTCCAACAATTTAATCATGGTCTTCTCCTACTGACCCCCAAAGAAAAGAAAAGAAATAAAAACTATTTACACGAGAAAGCTCCCAACAAGCAAAAGAAGAACGGGAAATATTTTTGGGTTTTCTTTTTAATTATTACTACTACAGCAGGAAAAATAAACTACTACTAATTTTTGGTTTTTCTTAAGGTTTATTAAACACACAAGAAGAAAGCAGGAAAAGGAAATAAACTAGCATGGATATTACAGGTGAAAAGTATGAACACCGACATCTAGCAATGAGTGTGTGTGAACATAAATGTAATGTTGGTGGAAATACGTACTCCCCAAGCTTAGGCTTTTGGCCTAAGTTGGTCTATTGCCGAGGATAGCTGGCGGATACCCGTAGGTGTAGCTGGGGTCGTCTTCATGACGAAGAATAATTGGGATCATCTTGTGATGAAGAGGACTCGATCGCCATCGGTGGCAACCACCTCCGGATCCCAAGAGTAAACAGACTGTCATGGAGGCTCATCTTGTGGTTCCGGTTCCGGGGCTGGTGCAGGATTCCGATAGGCTTGAACGGCCGCCCGCGGAATGATGTGAGGACCTGTAGACAAGTTAAACAAAGAGGGAGCAGGCAAAGTAATAGTCTCAGGGTGATGTTTATCAAAGTACAATTTATATTTAAGCTCCCCTTCCTTGCCCTTAACAAAAAAGTCATGCACTAGCATACTCTTATAATCTAAATAAACACGGGGCAACGATGTTTCTTCTTTCTCCGAATGCCTAATAGGTATCTCAAAGTATTCAGCTAGGCGTGAAGCATAAATGCCTCCAAAGATGGGGCCCTTAGTACGGTTCAGACTTAACCGTCTAGCAACAATTCCCCCCATACTAACAGAGTTATTGCGGTATAAACCATGGAACAAAATGATAATATCAGGAACACTAGGTTTCCACAGTTCCCGCGACCAATCAAGCAACGACTAGCGAATAAGGCAAAGTAGCGTAAAACAAGAAAATGTATGCTAGTAATTCTTGCATCAGAAATCTTCCTGGTTTCTCCCACAGTGATAGTGTTAATAAAAGCTCGTTACAGTGTGGTTCATCTAAGGTACCCTCAAAGGGTATTTTGCAAACCTCGCAAAATTCAGCTAATGGCATCTCCTTAACAACGTCATATAAATGAAACTCTACTGTTGGAGGTGATTTCTTAGGGAAAAAGTAGAAGTTCTGCACAAAAGTATTTGTGAGTAAGAGATACTGATGACGTTGATCGCGGAGGAAGTCGGTGAGGCCAGCATTCTCAATCAATAAATAGAAATCCTCATAAATCCCGGCTCTCCTCAAGAAGTCATCGGAAGGCCATTCACACGGCCGGACCTCCGCGGTACGAGGCAAATTAAATTTGGGCTTCTGCTCTTCTTCCTTTTTTTTCCTTGAGCTTCGCTCGACGAGCCCCTCAAAAGTCTCTTCATTATTTTTGAAATAATCTGAAATTTTTAGTAACTTCAAACAAAAGTGAACCAACTTCAATAAAATTGATAGCAACTACTCCTACAAGTGCCTAGAGCCTATATCAAGCATTAGAACTAGGAACCATATAAATTTGACATGCAAGCTCAAGAACATGGTCACCTATGCATCACAAATTTGCAATGAATAAAGCACTAGAACAAAAACTAATGGGACCAATGGAGGAGTCACATACCAAGGAACAATCTCCCCAAGCAGTTTTGCGAGAGGTGCTTTGAGCAAGGAGATCGAAAATCACAGCAAAAGTGGCTGGAACTCGAGCTTGAGTTGGTTTTTCGGTTTGTGTGAGGCAGAGGAAGAAGATGGGTGCATGGATAAGTGGAGGAGGGCCACCGTGGGCCCACGAGGTAGGGGGGCGCTCCCAGGGGGGTAGGGTGCTACGTCTTGAGCTTGCGTTGGTTTTCCTCGAAGAGGAGAGGGTGATGCAGCAAAGTGTAGCGTAAGTATTTCCCTCAGTTTTGAGAACCAAAGTATCAATCCAGTAGGAGGCTCCTCAAAAGTCCCACACACCTACACAAACAAACTGAGAACTCGCAACCAACGCAATAAAGGGGTTGTCAATCCCTTCACGGCCACTTCATGTAAAGTGAGATCTAATAAAGATAGTAAATAATATTTTTGGTATTTTTGGTATAGATGCGAATAAAAGTAGATTGAAAGCAAATATGATAAGAGATAGACCCGGGGGCCATAGGTTTCACTAGAGGCTTCTCTCGAGATAGCATAAGTATTACGGTGGGTGAACAAATTACTGTCGAGCAATTGATAGAAAAGCGCATAGTTATGAGATTATCTAGGCATGATCATGTATATAGGCATCACGTCCATAACAAGTAGACCGACTCCTTCCTGCATCTACTACTATTACTCCACACATTGACCGCTATCCAGCATGCATCTAGAGTATTAAGTTCATAAGAACAGAGTAACACATTAAGCAAGATGACATGATGTAGAGGGATAAACTCATGCAATATGATATAAAACCCATCTTGTTATCCTTGATGGCAACAACACAATACGTGCCTTGCAACCCCTTCTGTCACTGGGTAAGGACACCGCAAGATTGGACCCAAAGCTAACCTCTTCTCCCATGGCAAGAAAGATCAATCTAGTAGGCCAAACTAAACCGATAATTCGAAGAGACTTGCAAAGATAACTCAATCATACATAAAAGAATTCAGAGAAGATTCAAATATTATTCATAGATAAACTTGATCATAAACCCACAATTCATCGGATCTCGACAAACACACCGCAAAAAGAGATTACATCGAATAGATCTCCACAAGAGAGGGGGAGAACATTGTATTGAGATCCAAAAAGAGAGAATAAGCCATCTAGCTAATAACTATGGACGCGTAGGTCTGTGGTAAACTACTCACAACTCATCGGAGGGGCAAGGATGTTGATGTCGAGGCCCCCGTGCTTGATTCCCCTCCCAAGCAAAGTGCGGCGAAGGCTCCAAGATGGGATCTCGCGGATCTGAAAGGTTACGGTGGTGGAAATTGTGTTTCGTGGTTCCCCGGATGTTTTCGGGGTACGTAGGTATATATAGGAAGAAGAAGTACGTCGGTGGCCGCCCGAGGGGCCCACGAGACAGGGGGCGCGCCCTATAGGGGCGCCCTCCTATCTCGTGGAGGCTCCGGTTGCTTCTTGACTTGCACTCCAAGTTCTCTGGATCACGTTCGGCGAGAAAATCACGTTCCCGAAGGTTTCATTCCGTTTGGACTCCGTTTGATATTCCTTTTCTTCGAAATACTGAAATAGGCAAAAAACAGCAATTCTGGGTTGGGCCTCCGGTTAATAGGTTAGTCCCAAAAATGATATAGAAGTGGAAAATAAAGCCCAATATGGTCCAAGACAGTAGATAAAGTAGCATGGAGCAATCAAAAATTATAGATACGTTGGAGACGTATCAGGCATCCCCAAGCTTAATTCCTGCTCGTTCTCGAGTAGGTAAATGATAAAAGGAGAATTTTTGATGCGGAGTGATACTTTGGCATAATTTCAATGTAAATCCTCTTAATTGTGGTATGGATATTCAGATCTGAAAGATTCAAGACAAAAGTTCATATTGACATAAAAATAATAATACTTCAAGCATACTAACTAAGCAATCATGTCTTTTCAAAATAACATGGCCAAAGAAAGTTATCCCTACAAAATCATATAGTCTGGCTATGCTCCATCTTCCCCACACAAAATATTTAAATCATGCACAACCCCGATGACAAGCCAAGCAATTGTTTCATACTTTAACATTTTCAAAACTTTTTCAATCTTCACGCAATACATGAGCATGAGCCATGGATATAGCACTATATGTGGAATAGAATGGTGGTTGTGGAGAAAAAAAAAGGGAGAAGATAGTCTCACATCAACTAGGCGTATCAACGGGCTATGGAGATGCCCATCAATAGATATCAATGTGAGTGAGTAGGGATTGCCATGCAACGGATGCACTAGAGCTATAAGTGTATGAAAGCTCAACAAAAGAAACTAAGTGGGTGTGCATCCAACTCGCTTGCTCACGAAGACCTAGGGTATTTGAGGAAGCCCATCATTGGAATATACAAGCCAAGTTCTATAATGAAAAATTCCCACTAGTATATGAAAGTGACAAAATGAGAGACTCTCTATCATGAAGATCTTGGTGCTACTTTGAAGCACAAGTGTGGTAAAAGGATAGTAACATTGCCCCTTCTCTCTTTTTCTCTCATTTTTATTTTACTTTTTTTCTTTGGGCCTTTTCTCTTTTTTTTGTGGCCTCTTTTTTTTCTTTTTCTTTTTTTAATTTTTCGTTCGGAGTCTCATCCCGACTTGTGGGGGAATAATAGTCTCCATCATCCTTTCCTCACTGGGACAATGCTCTAATAATGATGATCATCACACTTTTATTTACTTACAACTCAAGAATTACAACTCAATACTTAGAACAAAATATGAGACTATATGAATGCCTCCGGCGGTGTACCGGGATATGCAATGAAACATGAGTGACATGTATGAAAGAATTATGGACGGTGGCTTTGCCACAAATACGATGTCAACTACATGATCATGCTAGCAATATGACAATGATGGAGCGTGTCATAATAAACGGAACGGTGGAAAGTTGCATGGCAATATATTTCGGAATGGCTATGGAAATGCCATAATAGGTAGGTATGGTGGCTGTTTTGAGGAAGATATATGGTGGGTGTATGATACCGGCGAAAAGTGCGCGGTATTAGAGAGGCTAGCAATGGTGGAAGAATGGGAAAAAGTGCGTATAATCCATGGACTCAACATTAGTCATAAAGAACTCATATACTTATTGCAAAAATCTAGAAGTTATCAAAGCAAAGTATTACGCGCATGCTCCTAGGGGGATAGATTGGTAGGAAAAGACCATCGCTCGTCCCCGACCGCCACTCATAAGGAAGACAATCAATAAATAAATCATGCTCCGAGTTCATCACATAACGGTTCACCATACGTGCATGCTACGGGAATCACTAACTTCAACACAAGTATTCTTTAAATTCACAACTACTAAACTAGAATGACTCTAATATCACCATCTTCATATCTCAAAACAATTATCAAGCATCAAACTTATCTTAGTATTCAACGCACTCAAAAGAAAGTTTCACATATCTTGAATACCAAGTATATTAACATTAAGCAAATTACCATGCTACTAACGACTCTCAAAATAATCTAAGTGAATCATGAGAGATCAATAGTTTCTTCAAAACAAATATACCACTATGCTCTAAAAGATCTAAGTGAAGCACTAGAGCAAAAATTATCACGCTCAAAAGATATAAGTGAAGCACATAGAGCAAAACTATCAAGCTCAAAAAATATAAGTGAAGCACATAGAGTATTCTATCAAATTCCAATTCATGTATGGCTCTCTCAAAAGGTGTGTACAGCAAGGATGATTGTTATAAACTAACAAGCAAAGACGCAAATAATACAAGACGCTCCAAGAAAAACACTTATCATGTGGTGAATAAAAATATAGCCCCAAGTAAAGTTACCGATGAACGAAGACGAAAGAGGGGATGCCTTCCCGGGGCATCCCCAAGCTTAGGATTTTGGCTATTCTTGAATATATTGGGGTGCCATGGGCATCCCCAAGCTTAGGCTCTTGCCACCCTTTATTCCATAGTCCATAAAAGCTTTACCCAAAACTTGAAAACTTCACAACACAAAACTCAATAGAAATCTCGTGAGCTCCGTTAGAGAAAGAAAACAAAAGACTACTTTAAGGTACTGTAATGAACTCATTATTTATTTATATTGGTGTTAAACCTACTTTATTCCAACTTCTCTATGGATTATAAACTATTTTACTAGCCATAGATTCATCAAAATAAGCAAACAAGACACGAAAAACAGAATCTGTCAAAAACAGAACAGTCTGTAGTAATCTATAACTAACGCAAACTTCTGGAACCCAAAAATTTCTACCAAAATTAGACGATCTAGACAATTTGTTTATTGATCAGAAGCAATTGGAGTCACTATTTTATCACGTTCTGGTGATTTTTAACAATTCGGGCACTGAGCGCAAAGTTTCTGGAAATTACAGCAAGATCAAATAACTATCATCCAAGAAGATCCAATAGGTTTAACTTGGCACAAACACTAATTAAAAGATAAAACCACATCTAAAAAGAGGCTAGATGGATTATTTATTCCTAAACAGAAACAAAAACAAAAAATAAAAAGAAAATTGGGTTGCCTCCCAACAAGCGCTATCATTTAACGCCCCTAGCTAGGCATAAAAGCGAGGATAGATCTAACGAGTGCCGTCTTTGGCACTAAACTCATAAGTAGCACGCATGATAGATTCATAAGGTAATTTAACTTTCTTTCTTGGAAAGTGCTCCATGCCTTTTTTAAGGGAAATTGGAACCTAGTATTCCCTTCCTTCATATCAATAATTGCACCAATCGTTCTAAGGAAAGGTCTACCAAGAATAATAGGACATGAAAGATTGCAATCTATATCAAGAATGATAAAATCTACGGGCACCAAATTTATGTTTTCAACGATAAGAACATCATTGATGTTGGGGAACGTAGTAATTTCAAAAAATTTCCTACGATCACGCAAGACCATGGTGATGGCATAGCAACGAGAGGGGAGAGTGTCCGTCCACGTACCCTCGTAGACCGAAAGCGGAAGCATTATAACAACGCGGTTGATGTAGTCGTACGTCTTCACGATCCGACCGATCCAAGCACCGAACGTACGGCACCTCCGAGTTCTGCACACGTTCAGCTCGATGACGATCCCCGGACTCCGATCCAGCAAAGTGTCGGGGATGAGTTCCACAGACGACGACGGCGTGGTGACGATGTTGATGCTCCACCGACGCAGGGCTTCGCCTAAGCTCCGCGACGATATGACTTCTCCGCGCAGGGCTTCGCCTAAGCTCTGCGACGATATGACCAAGTGGAATATGGTGGAAGGGGCACCGCACACGGCTAAGGAAAGATCCGTAGATCAACTTGTGTGTCATGGGGTGCCCCCGCCTCAGATATAAAGGAGCCAAGGGGGGTGCGGCCAGCCTTGGGAGGCGCTGCTTGAGGAGTCCTACTCCCACCGAGTAGGACTCCCCTGTCCTAGTTGGAGTAGGATTGGGGAGGGGGAAGAGGGAAGGCGCCCCCCTCTCCTTGTCCTATTCGGACTAGAGGGGGGAGGGGGGCGCGCAGCCCACCTGGCCGGCCCTTCCTCTTCTCCCTTGTGGCCCATGAAGGCCCATATACCCCCGGGGTTCCGGTAACCCCCCGGTGTTCCGGTAACTTCCTGTTTTCACTCGGAACCCTTCCGAAGTCCAAACATAGGCTTCCAATATATCAATCTTTATGTCTCGACCATTTCGAGACTCCTCGTCATGTCCGTGATCACATCCGGGACTCCGAACAAACTTCGGTGCATCAATACTTATAAACTCATAATGAACTGTCATCGAACGTTAAGCGTGCGGACCCTACGGGTTCGAGAACTATGTAGACATGACCTAGAACCATTCTCGGTCAATAACCAATAGCGGAACCTGGATGCCCATATTGGTTCCTACATATTCTACGAAGATCTTTATCGGTCAAACCGCATAACGACATACGTTGTTCCCTTTGTCATCGGTATGTTACTTACCCGAGATTCGATCGTCGGTATCCAATACCTAGTTCAATCTCGCTTACGGTAAGTCTCTTTACTCGCTTCAGTAATACATCATCTCACAACTAACTCATTAGTTATAATGCTTGCAAGGCTTAAGTGATGTGTATTACCGAGAAGGCCTAGAGATACCTATCCGACAATCGGAGTGACAAAACCTAATCTCAAATATGCCAACCCAACAAGTACCTTTGGAGACACCTGTAGTACTCCTTTATAATCACCCGATTACGTTGTGACGTTTGGTAGTACCAAAGTGTTCCTCCGTAAACGGAGTTGCATAATCTCATAGTTACAGGAACATGTATGGGTCATGAAGAAAGCATTAACATACTAAACGATCAAGTGTTAAGCTAACGGAATGGGTCATGTCAATCAGATCATTCAACTAATGATGTGACCTTGTTAATCAAATAACAACTCCTTGTTCATGGTTAGGAAACATAACCATCTTTGATTAACAAGCTAGTCAAGTAGAGGCATACTAGTGACATACTGTTTGTCTATATATTCACACATGTATTATGTTTCCGGTTAATACAATTCTAGCATGAATAATAAACATTTATCATGAAATAAGGAAATAAATAATAACTTTTATTATTGCCTCTAGGGCATATTTCCTTCAGTCTCCCACTTGTAATCTAGATTACAAAGTAATGATCCTAACACCCATGGAGTCTTGGTGCTGATCATGTTTTGCCCGTGGAAGAGGCTTAGTCAACGGGTCTGCAACATTCAGATCCGTATGCATTTTGCAAATCTCTATGTCTCCCACTTGGACTTGGTCCCGAATGGAATTGAAGCGTCTCTTGATATGCTTGGTCCTCTTGTGAAATCTGGATTCCTTTGCCAAGGCAATTGCACCAAGATTGTCACGGAAGATCTTCATCGGTCCCGATGCACTAGGTATGACACCTAGATCGAAATGAACTCTTTCATCCAGACTCCTTCATTTGCTGCTTCCAAGCAGCTATGTACTCCGCTTCACATGTAGATCCCGCCACGACGCTTTGTTTAGAACTGCACCAACCGACAGCTCCACCGCTTAATAAAAACACGATCCGGTTTGCGATTTAGAATTGTCCGATCGGTGTCAAAGCTTGCATCGACGTAACCATTTACGACTAGCTCTTTGTCACCTCCATATACGAGAAACATATCCTTGGTCCTTTTCGTATTTCAGGATGTTCTTGACCGCTGTCCATGATCCACTCTGGATTACTTTGGTACCTTCCCGCCAAGCTTACAGCTAAGCATCGTCAGTCTGGTACACAGCATTGCATACATGATAGAGCCTATGGCTGAAGCATAGGAACATCTTTCATTTTCTCTCTATCTTCTGCTGTGGTCGGGCATTGAGTCGACTCAATCTTACACCTTGTAATACAGTAAAAACCTTTCTTTGCCTGATCCATTTTGAACTTTTTCAAAACTTTATCAAGGTATGTGCTTTGTGAAAGTCCAATTAAGCGCCTTGATCTATCTCTATAGATCTTGATGCCCAATATGTAAGCAGCTTCACCGAGGTCTTTCATTGAAAAACTCTTATTCAAGTATCCTTTTATGCTATCCAGAAATTCTATATCATTTCCAATTAATAATATGTCGTCCACATATAATATTAGAAATGCTACTGAGCTCCCACTCACTTTCTTGTAAATACAGGCTTCTCCAAAAGTCTGTACAAACCCATATGCTTTGATCACACTATCAAAGCGTTTATTCCAACTCCGAGAGGCTTGCACTGACCATAAATTGATCGTTGGAGCTTGCACACTTTGTTAGCACCCTTTGGATCGACAAAACCTTCTGGTTGCATCATATACAACTCTTCTTCTAGAAATCCATTCAAGAATGCAGTTTTACATCCATTTGCCAAATTTCATAATCATAAAATGCGGCAATTGCTAACATGATTCGGACAGACTTAAGCATCGCTTCGGGTGAGAAAGTCTCATCGTAGTCAACCCCTTGAACTTGTCGAAAACCTTTCGCAACAAGTCGAGCTTTGTAGACAGTTATATTACCATCAGCGTCGGTCTTCTTCTTAAAGATCCATTTATTTTCAATGGCTTGCCGATCATCGGGCAAGTCAACCAAAGTCCATACTTTGTTCTCATACATGGATCCCATCTCAGATTTCATGGCTTCCAGCCATTTTGCGAATCTGGGCTCACCATCGCTTCTTCATAGTTCGTAGGTTCGCCATGGTCAAGTAACATGACTTCCGAATAAGATTACCGTACCACTCAGTGCGATTTCACTGGTTGACCTCGAAGTTCAGAGTAACTTGATTTGAAGCTTCATGATCATCATCATTAGTTTCCTCACTAATTGGTGTAGTTGTCACAGAACCATTTCTTGTGATGAACTACTTTCCAATAAGGGAGCAGATATGATTATCTCATCAAGTCCTACTTTCCTCCCACTCACTTCTTTCGAGAGAAACTCCTTCTCTAGAAAGGATCCGAATTTAGCAACGAAAATCTTGCCTTCAGATCTGTGATAGAAGGTGTACCCAACAGTCTCCTTTGGGTATCCTATGAAGACACATTTTCCGATTTGGGTTCGAGCTTATCTGGTTGAAGTTTCTTTACATAAGCATCGCAGCCCCAAACTTTAAGAAACGACAACTTTGGTTTCTTGCCAAACCACAGTTCATAAGGCGTCGTCTCAACGGATTTTGACGGTGTCCTATTCAACGTGAATGCGGCCGCCTCTAAAGCATAACCCCAAAACGATAGCGGTAAATCGGAAATAGACATCATAGATCGCACCATATCTAGTAAAGTACGATTCGACGCTCGGACACACCATTTCTCTGTGGTGTTCGGGTGGCGTGAGTTGCGAAACTATTCCACATTGTTTCAAATGTAAACCAAACTCAGAACTCAAATATTCTCCTCCACGATCAGATCGTAGAAACTTTATTTTCTTGTTACGATGATTTTCCACTTCACTCTGAAATTCTTTGAACTTTTCAAATGTTTCAGATTTGTGTTTCATTAAGTAGATATACCCATATCTGCTCAAATCATCTGTGAAGGTGAGAAAATAACGATACCCGCCAAGGCCTCAACATTCATTGGACCACAAACATCGGTATGTATGATTTCCAACAAATCAGTTGCTCGCTCCACAGTTCCGGAGAACGGTGTTTTGGTCATCTTGCCCATGAGGCACAGTTCATAAGTACCAAGTGATTCATAATCAAGTGATTCCGAAGCCCATCAAGATGGAGTTTCTTCATGCGTTTTACAATCGATATGACCTAAACGGCAAGTGCCACAAATAAGTTGCACTATCATTATCAACTCTGCATCTTTTGGCTTCAACATTATGAATATGTGTATCACTACCGTCGAGATTCAATAAGAATAGACCATTCTTCAAGGGTGCATGACCATAAAAGATATTACTCATATAAATAGAACAACCATTATTCTCTGATTTAAATGAATAACCGTCTCGCATTAAACAAGATCCAGATATAATGTTCATGCTCAACGCGGCACCAAATAACAATTATTTAGGTCTAAAACTAATCCCAAGGTAGATGTAGAGGTAGCGTGCCGACCGCGATCACATCGACTTTGGAACCATTTCCAACGCGCGATCGTCACCTCGCCTTAGCCAATCTTCGCTAATCCGTAGTTCTGCTTCGAGTTGCAAATATTAGCAATGTAACCAGATCAAATACCTGTACTATCATGAGTATTAGTAAGGTACACATCAATAACATGTATATCACATATACCTTTGATCACCTTGCCATCCTTCTTATCCGCCAAATACTTGGGGCAGTTCCGCTTCAAAGGTCCATCTGCTTGCAAGTAAAACACTCGCTTTCAGGCTTAGGTCCAGACTTGGGTTTCTTCTCTTGATCAGCAACTTTCTTGCTGTTCTTTTGAAGTTTCCTTCTTCTTCCTTTGCCCTTTTCTTGAAACTAGTGGTCTTGTTGACCATCAACACTTGATGCTCTTTCTTGATTTCTACCTCCATGCTTTTAGCATTGCGAAGAGCTCAGAATTGTCTTAGTCATCCCTTGCATATTATAGTTCATCACGAAGCTCTTGTAGCTTGGTGGCGATGATTGGAGAATTCATCAATGACACTATCATCCGGAAGATTAACTCCCAGCTGAATTAAGTGATTGTTATACCTGCACATTTTGAGTATGTGCTCACCGATGTAACTATTCTCCTCCATCTTGCAGCTATAGAACTTATTGGAGACTTCATATCTCTCAATCCGGCATTTGCTTGAAATATTAACTTCAACTCTGGAACATCTCATATGCTCCATGACGCTCAAAACGTCGTTGAAGACCCGGTTCTAAGCCGTAAAGCATGGCACACTGAACTATAGAGTAGTCATCAGCTCTGCTTTGCGGACGCTCACAACTTCGCTCAAGATCTGCAGCAGAGCTCGCACCCAAATGGTGCTTCCAGACGTAATTTTTCGTGCAGCAGCAATGAGGATAATCCTCAAATTACGGACCCAGTCCGTGTAATTGCTACCATCATCTTTCAACTTTGCTTTCTCAAGGAACGCATTAAAATTCAACGGAACAACATCACGAGCCATCTATCTACAAAGAAACATAGACAAGCAAAATACTATCGGTACTAAGTTCATGATAAATTTAAGTTTAATTAATCATATTAAAAACCTCCCACTTAGACAGACATCTCTCTAGTCATCTAAGTGATTACGTGATCCAAATCAACTAAACCATGTCCGATCATCACGTGAGATGGAGTAGTTTCAATGGTGAACATCACTATGTTGATCATATCTACTATATGATTCACGCCGACCTTCGGTCTCGTGTTCCGAGGCCATATCTGTTATATGCTAGGCTCATCAAGTTTAACTGAGTATTCGCGTGCGCAACTGTTTTGCACCCGTTGTATTTGAACGTAGAGCCTATCACACCCGATCATCACGTGGTGTCTCAAAGACGAAGAACTTTCGCAACGGTGCATACTCGGGAGAACACTTCTTGATAATTTTAGTGAGAGATCATCTTATAATGCTACCGTCGATCAAAGCAAGATAAGATGCATAAAGGATAAACATCACATGCAATCAATATAAGTGATATGATATGGTCATCATCATCTTGTGCTTGTGATCTCCATCGCCAAGCACCGCCATGATCACCATCGCCACCGCGCGACACCTTGATCTCCATCGTAGCATCGTTGTCGTCTCGCCAACTATTGCTTCTACGACTATCGCTACTCCTTAGTGATAAAGTAAAGCAATTACATGGCGTTGCATTTCATACAATAAAGCGACAACCATATGGCTCCTGCCGATTGCCGATAACTCGTTACAAAACATGATCATCTCATACAATAAAATATAGCATCACGTCTTGACCATATCACATCACAACATGCCCTGCAAAAACAAGTTAGACGTCCTCTACTTTGTTGTTGCAAGTTTTACGTGGCTGCTACGGGCTGAGCAAGAACCGTTCTTACCTCGCATCAAAACCACAACGATATTTCGTCAAATAGACTCCGTTTAACCTTCTCAAGGACCGGGCGTAGCCACACTCGATTCAACTAAAGTGAGAGAGATGACACCGCCGTCACCTTTAAGCAACGAGTGCTCGGGCGGTGAAACCAGTCTCGCGTAAGCGTCTGGCGTAATGTCGGTCCGGGCCGCTTCATCTCACAATACCGCTGAACCAAAGTATGACATGCTGGTAGGCAGTATGACTTGTATCGCCCACAACTCACTTGTGTTCTACTCGTGCACATGACATCAACGCATAAAACCAGGCTCGGATGCCACTGTTGGGGAACGAGTAATTTCAAAAATTTTCCTACGATCACGCAAGACCATGGTGATGGCATAGCAACGAGAGGGAGAGTGTCCGTCCACGCACCCTCGTGAGACCGAAAGCGAAGCGTTATAACAACGCTGTTGATGTAGTCGACGCGTCTTCACGATCCGACCGATCCAAGCACCGAACGACGGCACCTCCGAGTTCTGCACACGTTCAGCTCGATGACGATCCCGGACTCCGATCCAGCAAAGTGTCGGGATGAGTTCCACAAGACGACGGCGTGGTGGACGATGTTGATGCTCCACCGACGCAGGGCTTCGCCTAAGCTCATGACGATATGACTTCTCCGGCGCAGGCTTCGCCTAAGCTCTGCGACGATATGACCAAGTGGAATATGGTGGAAGGGGGCACCGCACACGGCTAAGGAAAGATCCGTAGATCAACTTGTGTGTCATGGGGTGCCCCCTGCCCCCGTATATAAAGGAGCCAAGGGGGGGTGCGGCCAGCCTTGGGAGGCGCGCTTGGAGGAGTCCTACTCCCACCGGGAGTAGGACTCCCCCTGTCCTAGTTGGAGTAGGATTGGGAGGGGAAGAGGGAAGGGGCGCCGCCGCCCCTCTCCTTGTCCTATTCGGACTAGAGGGGAGGGGGCGCAGCCCACCTGGCCGCCCTTCCTCTTCTCCCTTGTGGCCCATGAAGGCCCATATACCCCGGGGTTCCGTAACCCCGGTGTTCCAGAACTTCCTGTTTTCACTCGAACCCTTCCAAGTCCAAACATAGGCTTCCAATATATCAATCTTTATGTCTCGACCATTTCGAGACTCCTCGTCATGTCCGTGATCACATCCGGACTCGAACAAACTTCGTGCATCAATACTTATAAACTCATAATGAACTCACATCGAACGTTAAGCGTGCGGACCCTACGGGTTCGAGAACTATGTAGACATGACCTAGAACCATTCTCGGTCAATAACCAATAGCGGAACCTGGATGCCCATATTGGTTCCTACATATTCTACGAAGATCTTTATCGGTCAAACCGCATAACGACATCGTTGTTCCCTTTGTCATCGGTATGTTACTTACCCGAGATTCGATCGTCGGTATCCAATACCTAGTTCAATCTCGTTACGTAAGTCTCTTTACTCGCTTCAGTAATACATCATCTCACAACTAACTCATTAGTTATAATGCTTGCAAGGCTTAAGTGATGTGTATTACCGAGAAGGCCTAGAGATACCTATCCGACAATCGGAGTGACAAAACCTAATCTCAAATATGCCAACCCAACAAGTACCTTTGGAGACACCTGTAGTACTCCTTTATAATCACCCGATTCGTTGTGACGCTTGGTAGTACCAAAGTGTTCCTCCGTAAACGGAGTTGCATAATCTCATAGTTACAGGAACATGTATGGGTCATGAAGAAAGCATTAACATACTAAACGATCAAGTGTTAAGCTAACGGAATGGGTCATGTCAATCAGATCATTCAACTAATGATGTGACCTTGTTAATCAAATAACAACTCCTTGTTCATGGTTAGGAAACATAACCATCTTTGATTAACAAGCTAGTCAAGTAGAGGCATACTAGTGACATACTGTTTGTCTATATATTCACACATGTATTATGTTTCCGGTTAATACAATTCTAGCATGAATAATAAACATTTATCATGAAATAAGGAAATAAATAATAACTTTTATTATTGCCTCTAGGGCATATTTCCTTCAATTGATCCTTCCATAGGCTTTTTAATGGTGGAATCCGCAAGGTGCAAATTTAACGAGCAATCATCAAGATCATGGAAACCTAGAATATCACATAAAGTTTTCGGAATCGTGGAAACACTAGCACCCAAATCACACAAAGCAAAACACTCATAATCTTTAATTTTAATCTTTATAGTAGGTTCCCACTCATCATTAAGTTTTCTAGGTATAGAAACTTCCAAATTAAGTTTTTCATCATAAGATTGCATCAAGGCATCAACAATATGCTTAGTAAAAGCTTTATTTTGACTATAAGCTTGAGGAGAATTAACAACGGCTTGCAACAAGGAAATACAACCTTTTAAAGAGCAATTATCATAATTAAATTCCTTGAAGTTCGAGATAGCGGGTTCAACATTATTAGAAGTTGAGGATTCTCCAATCTCACTTTTACCAAATTTATCATTATGATCTAAAGATTCCGAATTTTTGGGACGCCTTCTAGGTAAAGTTGATTCATCATCAATCCCATAATCATCAAAGTTCATATTGCAAAACATAGATCTAATCGGAGATGCATCGATAACTTTAAGATCCTCATCATTATTTTCATGGAAGCTAAAGGAACACGCTTTTATAAAGCTTTCTTTCTTAGCACGCAATCTAGCGGTTCTTCCTTGCACTCGTCAATGGAAATTCTCATTACTTTGAGAGACTCATCGATATTATGCTTAGGAGAGGAAGATCCAAGTTTAAGAGAATTAACA
>JAHIAM010004455.1:0-29988 GCA_021605205.1 Aegilops longissima | reverse complement strand
CGGCCCACTTTGTGAATGCATCATCATAATGAGCTCAATGTGATCAAGAAGTGGTTGATCACGGGATCATGCATTACGTGCACCAGTAAAGTGACTTGCCCAGAACGACATTCGAACGAGGTATTAGGATACCGACGATCGAAGTCTCGCAAGTAACGCATCGATTGACAAAGGAACTGTATAATGGGATTGATTGAATCTCGACATCGTGGTTCATCCGATGAGATCATCGAGAGCATGTGGGAGCCAACATGGGTATCTGTGATCCTCGCTGTTGGTTGGCTGACCGGAGAGTCGCCCCGGTCATGTCCAAGGTGTCTCCCAACCCGTAGGGTCTACACACTTAAGGTTCTTGGATGCTAGGGTTGTAGAGATATTAGTATGCAGTAACCCGAAAGTTTTTTGAGTCCCGATGAGATCCTCGAACGCCATGAGGAGTTCCGAATGGTCCGGAGGTAAAGATTTATATATAGGAAGTCAAGTTTCGCCATCGAAAGTTTCGGGGTCATCAGATTGTACTAGGACCACCTGAAGGGTCCCGGGGTCCATCGGTGGGCCACCTATCCCGGAGGGGCCGATGGCTGATTTGGGGAGGCGAACCAGCCTCGGTGGCTGGTGCGCCTGGCCTCCTCGTGCCTAGGCAGAAACCCTAGGGTGGGGGCGCCTGGCTTGGGGGGCAAGCCACCTTGGCCGCCGCCCCTTGAGATTGCATTCCTAGGGGCCGCGCCTCAAGGAAATATGCCCTAGAGGCAATAATAAAGTTATTATTTATTTCCTTATATCATGATAAATGTTTATTATTCATGCTAGAATTGTATTATCTGAAACATGATACATGTGTGAATACATAGACAAACATAATGTCACTAGTATGCCTCTACTTGACTAGCTCATTAATCAAAGATGGTTATGTTTCCTAACCATAGACATGTGTTGTCATTTGATTAATCGTGCATCACATCATTAGGAGAATGATGTGATTGACTTGACCCATTCCGTTAGCCTAGCACTTGATCGCTTAGTATGTTGCTATTGCTTTTCATGACTTATACAAGGTTCCTACAACTATGAGATTATGCAACTCCTGCTTACCGGAGGAACACTTTGTGTGCTACCAAACGCCACAACGAATCTGGGTGATTATAAAGGTGCTCTACAGTGTGTCTCCAAGGTACATGTTGGGTTGGCATATTTCGAGATTAGGTTTTGTCATCCGATTGTCTGAGAGGTATCTCTGGCCCTCTCGTAATACACATCACTTAAAGCCTTGCAAGCATTGCAACTAATGAGTTAGTTGTGGGATGATGTATGTACGGAACGAGTAAAGAGACTTGCCGTAATTTAGATTGAACTAGGTATTGGATACCGCATTTATCGAATCTCGCAAGTAACATACCGATGACAAAGGGAACAACGATGTTGTTATGCGGTTTGACCGATAAAGATCTTCAGAGAATATGTAGGAGCCAATATGAACATCCAGGTTCCACTATTGGTTATTGACCGAAACAGTTCTAGGTCATGTCTACATAGTTCTCGAACCCGTGAGGGTCCGCACGCTTAAGGTTTCACATGACAGTTATATTATGAGTTTATGAGTTTTGATGTACCGAAGGAGTTGGAGTCCCGGATGAGACCGGGACATGACGAGGAGTCTCAAATGGTCGAGACGTGAAAGATCGGATATATTGGACGACTATATTCGACATCGGAAAGGTTCCGAGTGATTCGGTATTTTTCTTGAGTAACGGAGAGTTATGGAATACGTATTGGGCCTTATTGGGCCATATCGAAAGAAGGAAAAGGGCCTCAAGGGTGGCCGCACCCTCCCTTGGTCTGGTCCGAAGGGGCGCCCTTCCTTCCTTTCTCCTTTTCCCTTCCTCTTTTCCTATTCCATATGGGAGGTGGAATCCTATTTAGGACTAGGAGTCCTAGTAGGACTCCACACTAGGCCGCCTCCTAGGGCCGGCCTCCTCCTCCCTTGCTCCTTTATATATGCAAGGTGGGGGCACCCCAAGACACACAAGTTGATCATCGTGATCGCTCTTAGCCATGTGCGGTGCCCCTTCCACCATATTCCACCCTCGGTCATATCGTCATGGAGTTTAGGCGAAGCCTCTGCCGCGTAGAACATCATCATCGCCCATGCCGTCAGGCGACGGAACTCATCCCCGACACCCTCGCCGGATCGGAGTCCGGGATCGCCATCGAGCTGAACGTGTGCAAATACAGAGGTGCCGTGACGCTCGGTGCTTGGATCGGCTCGGATCATGAAGACGACGCATCGACATCAATCTGCGGTTGTCATAACGCCTCGCTTTCGGTCTATGAGGGTACGTGGACACACTCTCCCTCTCGCTGCTATGCATCACCATGATCTTGCGTAGCGTAGGAATTTTTTTGAAATTACTACGCTCCCCAACAAAGGTATCGTGAGCCTAGGTTTTATGCGCTGATGTTATATGCACGAGTAGAACACAAGTGAGTTGTGGGCGATACAAGTCATACCGCTTACCAAAGATGTCATACTTTGGTTCAGCGGTATTGTGAGATGAAGTGCCCGGACCGACATTACGCCAGACGCTACGCGCTTAGACTGGTTTCACCGCCATGCACTGCTGCTTAAAGGTGACCGGGCGTCTGTCTGGCTCTCTCACTTTAGTTGAACTGAGGCATACGCCTCGTCTCATGCGGGAAGGTTAAAACAGCACCAAATTGACAAACTATCGCTGTGGTTTTGATGCGAGGTAAGAACGGTTCTCTGCTCAGCCCGTCAGCTTACGTAAAACTTGCAACAACAAAGTAGAGGACGCCTAACTTGTTTTTGCAGGCATGTTGTGATGTGATATGGTCAAGACGTGATGCTATATTTTATTGTATGAGATGATCATGTTTTGTAACCGGGTTATCGGCAATCGGTGGAGCCATATGGTTGTCTGTTTATTGTATGAAATGCAAACGCTCTGTAATTGCTTTACTTTATCACTAAGCGGTAGCGACAAATGAGAAGCAATAGATGGTGTAACGACAACGATGCTACTTAAGGAGATCAAGGTGTGCTACCGGGTGATTTATGGTGATCACGACGGTTTTCGAGATGGAGATCAAGCACAAGATGATGATGGCCATATCATATCACTTATATTGATTGCATGTGATGTTTATCCTTTATGCATCTTATCTTGCTTTGATCGACGGTAGCATTTTAAGATGATCTCTCACTAAAATTATCAAGAAGTGTTCTCCCGAGTATGCAACGTTGCCAAAGTTCGTCGTGCCTGCACACCACGGATGATCAGCTGTGATAAGCTCTACGTCCATCTACAACGGGTGCAAGCCAGTTTTGCACACGCCGAATACTCATGTTAAACTTGACGAGCCTAGCATATGCGAGATATGGCCTTAAATGTGGAGACCGAAAGGTCGAGTGAATCATATAGTAGATATGATCAACATAGTGATGTTCACCATTGAAAACTACTCCATCTCACGTGATGATCTTGTTATGGTTTAGTTGATTTGGATCACGTGATCACTTAGATGACTAGAGAGATGTCTCATCTAAGTGGGAGTTCTTAAGTAATATGATTAATTGAACTTTAATTTATCATGAACTTAGTCCCGTAGTATTTTGCAAATTATGTTGTAGATCAATAGCTCACGTTGTTGCTTCCTATGTGTTTTGCTTCCCTATGTTTTTTATATGTGTTCCTAGAGAAAATTGTATTGAAAATGTTAGTAGCAATGATGCGGATTGGATCCGTGATCTCGAGGTTTATCCTCATTGCTGTGACGTAAGAATTATGTCCTTAATGCACCGCTAGGTGACGCACCTATTGCAGGAGCAAATGCGACGTTATGAACGCTATTAGCTCAATATGATGACTACTTGATAGTTTAGTGCACCATACTTAACGGCTTAGAATCGGGACTTCAAAGACGTTGAACGCCATGGACCATATGAGATGTTCAGTGGAGTTGAAGTTAATATTTCAAGCAAATACCCGAGTTGAGAGATATGAAGTCTCCAACAAGTTCTATAGCTAAAAGATGGAGGAGAATCGCTTCAACTAGTGAGCATGTGCTCAGCATTGTCCGGGTACTTCAATCGCTGAATCAAATGGGAGTTAATCTTCCAGATAAGATAGTGATTGGCAGAGTTCTTTCAGTCACCATCACCAAGTTGCTGAACTTCGGATGAACTATAATGCAAGAGATGACGAAAACGATTCCCGAGCTCTTCGTGGTGTGCTGAAATCGACGGGTAGAAATCAAGAAAAGAGCATCAAGTTGACAAGACCACTAGTTTCAAGAAAAGGGCAAAGGAAAGAAAGGAACTTCAAGTAGAATGACAAGCAAGTTGTCACCCCCGTGAAGAAGACCAAAGCTAGACCAAAGCCTGAAACTGAGTGCTTACACTTCAAAGGAAATGGTCACTTGAAGCGGAAATGCCCTCAATATTTGGTGGATAAGAAGGATGGCAAAGTGAACAAGAGTATATTTGATATACAGGTTATTGATGTGTGCCTTTACTAGTGTTTATAGTAGCCCGAGTATTTGATACTTGATTGGTTACTAAGATTAGTAACTCAAAACAGAGTTAGTATCAAAATGAGACTAGTTGAAGTGGAAGTGACGGTGAGTATTGAAGTAGTTCCAAGATTGATATGATCATCATCGCACACTCCCTATACTTTCGGGATTAGTGTTGAACCTAAATAAATGTTATTTACGCTTATGCTGAGCATGAATATGATTTGATCATGTTTATTGCAATACGGTTATTCATGTAAGTTAGAGAATAATTATTGTTCGCTTACATGAATAAAACCTTCTATGGTCATACACTCAATGAAAATGGTTTGTTGGATCTCGATCGTGATACACATATTCATAATATTGAAACCAAAAGATGTAAAGTTAATTATGATAGTGCAACTTATTTGTGGCACCGCCGCTTAGGTCATATTGGTGTAAACCGCATGAAGAACTCCATACCGATGGGCTTTTGAATCACTTGATTATGAATCACTTGGTACTTAAGTAACCGCGGCCTCATGGGCAAGATGACTAAAACGCCGCTCGAACTATGGAGCCAACAACCGATTTGTTGGAAATCATACATACCGATGTTTGTGGTCCAATGAATGTTGAGGCTCATGCAGGTATCGTATTTTTCTCACCTTCACAGATGATTTGAGCATATATGGGTATATCTACTTGATGAAACATAAGTCTGAAACATTTGAAAAGTTCAAAGAATTTGAGAGTGAAGTGGAAAATCATCGTAACAAAAAAAATAAAGTTTCTGCGATCTGATCGTGGAGATGAATATTTGAGTTACGAGTTTGGTCTTCAATTAAAACATTGTGGAATAGTTTCATAGCTCACGCCACCGAACACCACAACATAATGGTGTGTCCGAACGTCAGAATCAAGACTTTATTGGATATGGTGCGATCTATGATGTATCTTACCGATTTACCACTATCGCTTTGGGGTTATGCATTAGAGACAGCTGCATTCACGTTAAATAGGGCACCATCTAAATCCGCTGAGATGACACCTTATGAACCGTGGTTTGGCAAGAAACCCAAGTTGTTGTTTCTTTACAGTTTGGGGTTGCTTATGCTTATGTGAAAAGTTTCATCCTCGATAAGCTCAAACCCAAATCGGATAAATGCGTCTTCATAGAATACCCAAAGGAAATTGTTGGGTACACCTTCTATCACAGATCCAAGGCAAGATATTCGTTGTTAAAATGGATCCTTTCTAGAGAAGGAGTTTCTCTAAAGAAGTGAGGAGGAAAGTAGAACTTGATGAGGTAATCGTATTTTCTCCCTAATTGGAAAATAGTTCATCACTGAAATCGGTTCCAATGATTCCTACACTAATTAGTGAGGAAGCTAATGATGATGATCATGAAGCTTTCAGATCAAGTTACTACCGAACTTTGTAGATTTTTCAGATTAAGATCCGCACCAGAGTGGTACGGTAATCCTATTCTAGAAGTCATGTTACTAGACCATGATAAACCCACGAACTATGAGGAAGCGATGATGAGCCCAGATTCCGCGAAATGGCTTGAGGCCATAAAATCTGAGATATGATCCATGTATGAGAACAAAGTATGGACTTTGATTGACTTGCTCGATGATCAGCAAGCCATGTTAAATAAATGGATCTTCAAGAGGAAGACGGACGCTGATAGTAGTGTTACTATCTACAAAGCTAGAATTGTCGCAAATGGTTTTCGACAAGTTCAAGGTGTTGACTACGAGAGTTTCACCGTGATCTATGCTTAAGTCTATCCAAATCATGTTAGCAATTGCCACATTTTATGAAATCTGGCAAATGGATGTCAAAACTGCATTCCTTAATAGTTTTCTTAAAGAAGAGTTGTACATGATGCAAACAAAAGGTTTTTTCAATCCTAAAGGTGCTAACAAAATATGCAAGCTCCAAAGAATCCATCTATGGACCGGTGCAAACATCTCGAGTTGGAATATATGCTTTGATAAGTTGATCAAAGATATAGTTTTATACTGCACTTACTATGAAGCCTCAGACAACAAGAAAGTGAGGGAGCACTACAAAGATTTTATAAGTATATGTGAATGACATATTGTTGATCGGAAATAATGTAGAATTTTTCCGAAAGCATAAAGGAGTATTTGAAAGGAGTTTTTCAAAGAAAGACCTCAAGAAGTCGTTATATATTGAGCATCAAGATCTATAGAGATAGATCAAGACGCTTGATAAATTTTTCAATGAGTACATACCTTGACAAGATTTTGAAGTAGTTCAAAATGGAATACCAAAGAAAGAGTTCTTGCCTATGTTACAAGGTGTGAAATTGAGTAAGACTCAAAGCCCGACCACGGCAGTAAGATAGAAAGAGAATGAAAGTCATTCCTATGCCTCACCATAGGTTCTATAAAGTATGCCATGTTGTGTACCAGATCTATTGCATACCCTACCACTAAGCTTGGCAAGGAGTGCAATAGTGATCTAGGAGTAGATCAATTGACAATGTCAAAATTATCCTTAGCGAATAAGGATATGTTTCTCGATTATGGAAGTGACAAAAGGTTCGCTGTTAAAAGTTACGCCGATGCAAGTTTTGACATAGATCTGGATGACTCTAAGTCTCGATCTAGATACATATTGAAAGTAGGAGCAATTAGCTAGAGTAGCCTGCAGAGCATTGTAGACATAGAATTCAAGAATACTTACTTCGGATCTCAGATGTGATGTAATCTGCTGACTAAAATTATCTCACAAGCAAAACATGATCACACCTTAGTACTCTTTGGGTGTTAATCACATGCGATGTGAACTAGATTACTGACTCTAGTAAACCTTTTGGGCGAGGGTCACATGACGATGTGATCTATGGGTGTTAATCACATGGTGATGTGAACTATTAGTGTTGAATCACATGGCGATGTGAACTAGATTATTGACTCTAGTGCAAGTGGGAGACTGAAGGAAATATGCCCTAGAGGCAATAATAAAGTTATTATTTATTTCCTTATATCATGATAAATGTTTGTTATTCATGCTAGAATTGTATTAACTGAAACATAATACATGTGTGAATACATAGGCAAACATAATGTCACTAGTATGCCTCTACTTGACTAGCTCGTTGATCAAAGATGGTTATGTTTCCTAACCGTAGACATGAGTTGTCATTTGATTAATCGGATCACATCATTAGGAGAATGATGTGATTGACATGACCCATTCCGTTAGCTTAGCACACGATCGCTTAGTATGTTGCTATTGCTTTCTTCATGACTTATACATGTTCCTATGACTATGAGATTATGCAACTCCTGCTTATCGGAGGAAGACTTTGGTGCTACCAAACGTCACAACGTGAATCGGGTGATTATAAAGGTGCTTCTGTGTGTCTCCGAAGGTACTTGTTGGGTTGGCGATTTCGAGATTAGGATTTGTCACCCGATTGTTGGAGAGGTATCTCCGGCCTTCCCTGTAATGCACATCACTTAAGCCTTGAAGCATTGCAACTAATGAGTTAGTTATGGATGATGTATTACTTGAACGAGTAAAGAGATTTTACAAGAATCTAGATTGAACTAGGTATTGAGATACCAACGATCGAATCTCTCGCAAGAAACATATCGATGACAAAGGGAACAACGATGTTGTTATGCGGTCGACCGATAAAGATCTTCGAGAATATGTGGGAGCCAATATGAGCATCCAGGTTCCGCTATTGGTTATTGACCGAGATGTGTCTCGGTCATGTTCATATAGTTCTCGAACCCGTAGGGTCCGCATGCTTAACATTTCGGTGATGCTATATTATGAGTTTATATGTTTTGATGTACCAAGGGTTGTTCGAGTCCCGGATGTGATCACGGACATGACGAGGAGTCTCAAAATTGTCGAGACATGAAGATTGATATATTGGAAGCCTATGTTTGGATATCGGAAGTATTCCGGGTGAAATCGGGATTTTACCAGAGTAGCGGGAGGTTACCGGAACCCCCCGGGGACTTAATGGGCCTTAGTGGGCCTTGGTGGAAGAGAGAGGAGGCGGCCAGGGCAAGGGCCGCACCCCCTCCCCCCTAGTCCAAATAGGACAAGGAGAGTAAGGCCCCCATTCCTTCTTCTCCTCCACCTCTTTCCCCACTCTCTCCTAGTCCAACAAGGAAAAGGGGGGAGTCCTACTCCCGTTAGGAGTAAGACTCCTCCCCGGGCGCCCTCTCTAGGCCGGCCGCACTCCCTTTTGCTCCTTTATATACGGCGGGGGGCACCCTAGATACACAACAATTGATCTGCTTGATCTTTTAGCCGCAGGAGGTGCCCTCCTCCACCATAGTCCACCTCGATAATATCAGAGCGTGCTTAGGCGAAGCCCGCGGCGGTAGAACATCAACATCGCCACCACGCCGTCAGGCCGATTTAAACTCTCCTCAACACTGGCCGGATCAGATCGAGGGACGCCATCAAGCTGAACGTGTGCTGAACTCGGAGGTGTCGTATGCTCGTACTTGATCGGTCGGATCGTGAAGACGCATTTACTACATCAACCGTGTTGTGCTAACGATTCCGCTTCGGTCCACGAGGGTACGTGGACAACACTCTCCCCTCTCGCTATGCATCACCATGATCTTGCAGCAAATAGGGAAAATTTTGAAATTACTACATTCCCCAACAATATTGCCATGCAACTTTCCACCGTTTCATTTATCATGACATGCTCCATCATTTTCATATTGCTTTGCATGATCATGTAGTTGATATTGTATTTGTGGCAAAGCCACCAATCATAATTATTTCATACATGTCGCCTTGATTCATTGCATATCCCGCACATCACGGAGGCATTCATATAGAGTCATATTTTGTTCTAAGTATTGAGTTGTAATTCATGAGTTGTAAGTAAATAAAAGTGTGATGATCATCATTATTAGAGCATTTTCCCAAATGAAGAAAGGATGATGGAGACTATGATTCCCCCACAAGTCGGGATGAGACTCCGGACTAAATAAATAAATAAAAAGAGGCCATAAAAAAAGAGAAAATGCCCAAATAAAAAAATGAGAGAAAAAGAGAGAAGGGACAATGTTACTATCCTTTTACCACACTTGTGCTTCAAAGTAGCACCGTGATCTTCATAATAGAGAGTTTCTCATTTTGTCACTTTCTATATACTAGTGGGAAATTTCATTATAGAACTTGGCTTGTATATTCCAATGATGGGCTTCTCAAATGCCCGAGGTCTTCGTGAGCAAGCAAGTTGGATGCACTCCCACTTAGTTTCTTTTTGAGCTTTCATACACTTATAGCTCTAGTGCATCTGCTGCATGGCAATCCCTACTCCTCGATTAACATCAATCGATGGGCATCTCCACAGCCCGCTGATTAGCCTTGTTGATGTGAGACTTTATCCTTTTTGTCTTCCCACATAACCCCTACCATTATACCTTATTCCACCATAGTGTTATATGCATGGCTTGCGCCATGTATTGTGAAGAGTTGAAAAGGCTGAAGCTGTTAAAATTATGAACCAATTGCTTGGCTAAAACCAGGGTCGCACATGATATGAATACTTGTGTGGGGAATATGGAGCATAGTCGACTATATGATTTTGTAGGATAACTTGCTTTGGCTATGTCATTCGATAAGACATAATTGCTTAGTTAGTATGCTTGAAATATTATTGTTTTTATGTCAACATTAAACTTTTATCTTGAATCATATCAAATCTGAACATTCATGCCACAATGAGAAGAATTACATTGAAATTATGCCAAATAGCATTCCGCCCAAATTTTTGTTTTATCATTTACCTACTCGAGGACGAAAGCAGAATTAAGCTTAGATGCTTGATACGTATCCAACGATCTATAATTTTTGATTGCTTCATTCTATATTATCTTCTGCTTTTGGACATTATTGGGCTTTATTATTCACTTTCATATTATTTTGGGACTAACCTATTAACCGGAGGCCCAGCCTGTAATTGTTGTTTTTTTTGCCTATTTCAGAGTTTCATGAAAAAGAATATCAAACGGAGTCCAAACGGAATGAAACCTTCGAACGTGATTTTTGAACTAACAAGATCCAGAGACTTGGACCTCACGCCAATAAATAAAAGAGGAGGCCATGAGGTAGGCGGCTACCCCCCTCCCCAGCGCGCCTCCACCCTCGTGGCCTCTATTGCTCCGCCGACGCATTCCTTCCTCCTATATATACGTGACGCACTTCAAACGATCGACACGGAGCCAAAACCTAATTCCACCGCCGCAACCTTCAGACTCACGAGATCCCATCTTGGGACCTGTCCGGAGTTCACGGAGGGGGCATCGATCACGGAGGGCTTCTACATCAACCATAGCCCCTCCGATGAAGTGTGAGTAGTTTACCCTGACCTTCGGTCCATAGTTAGTAGCTAGATGGCTTTTCTCTTTTGGATCTCAATACAATGTTATCCCCTCTCGTGAAGATCAATTCGATGTAATCTTCTTTTGTGGTGTGTATGTTGAGACCGATGAATTATGGGTTTATGATCAAGTTTATCTATGAACAATATTTGAATCTTCTGAATTCTTTTATGTATGATTGGTTATCTTGACAAGCCTCTTCAATTATCAGTTTGGTTTGGCCTACTAGATTGATCTTTCTTGCAATGGGAGAAGTGATTAGCTTTGGGTTCAATCTTGCGTGTCCTTTCCAAAGGATAGTAGGGGCAGCAAGGCACGATTGTATTGTTGCCATCGAGGATAACAAGATGGGGTTTTATCATATTGCATGAATTTATCCTCTACATCATGTCATCTTGCTTAATGCTACTTTGTTCTTATGAACTTAATACTCTAGATGCATGTCGGATAGCGGTTGAAGTGTGGAGTAATAGTATTAGATGCAGTGTGAGTCGGTCTACTTGTCTCGGACGTGATGCCTATATACATGATCATACCTAGATATTCTCATAACTATGCTCAATTCTGTCAATTGCTCATCAGTAATTTGTTCACCCACCGTGAAATACTTATGCTCTTGAGAGAAGCCACTAGTGAAACCTATGGCCCCCGGGTCTATCTTCATCATATTAATCTTCCAACACTTATTTATTTCCTTTGCTTTTTACTTTACTTTTATTTTACTTTGCATCTTTATCATAAAAATACCAAAAATATTATCCTATCATATCTCACTCGTAAGTGATCGTAGGGATTGACAACCCCTTATCGCGTTGGTTGCAGGATTTATTTGTTTTGTGTAGGTGTGAGGGACTCGTGCGTAGCCTCCCATCGGATTGATACCTTGGTTCTCAAAAACTAAGGGAAATACTTACGCTTACTTTGCTGCATCACCCTTTCCTCTTCAAAGGGAAAACTAACACAAAGGCTCAAGAGGTAGCACTATGCATCACCATGATCTTGCTATGTGCGTAGGAATTTTTTGAAATTACCACGCTCAACAGAGGATGCCCTTAAATGTGGCGCCTCACCTCCTTTTACTCGCTTACCTCTAGCGGAGGATTAATCGAGGCTAAGTCTCGACATCGACATCAATGGCGGTGGCGACTTAGATCCTGTGATGCCAGCAGAGGCGGCGCCGGTAGCTCAGATCTCCTCAAGACTTGACATGCTCCTCCGTGGGCTGCTCGTCCCCTTCATCTCAATGGCATATGAAATTATTTTCATATTGCAGGATGTTATTTGACACTATCACTTAGTGTGCTTTGTAGTAAAATCATCACTACTGAAAAAGAGTCCACGACATTGTGTCAGGAGCAATCAAATGCCATGTTTTTTGTGCATCTTCACAACCATAACCCACACTTTGTTTACCCAACCAAGGTCCAAGATCTATGGAACCCGGGACATAATACTTGGAACAATGACTTGATCACTTTGCTCTTCAGATCCTACTGCCCATCATTATTCACACTTCTATTATTAATGATGATTGTCCCCGACATTCTTTGTTGGGATCTCACACCTAATGGCGAGATGCAATTCAAAAAGTGCTTATGAGCTTTGTTTATGGGACATACAAAATCAGCCAAACTATCCTCCCGCATGTGTTTGTTCTTTGGTTAAGGACATGCTTGCAGGTGTGGAAGACAAAACAACTGTCCCCAAGGGTCCAAACCTTTGCATGGAGGCTCCTTTGCAAAACCCTTTCCATGTATGCGAGCTGGTAGGTACTCTCAAAGACATTGCCACTAATTGTTGTTGGTGTGACCAATGGAGGATGATATGCATCTATTTGTTAGCTGCCCTTTGCCGTGGCTGCTTGGTTTGGTCATCCTTGGTATCTTAGAGTAGATCATCTTGTAGAGAATAATCATTCCATGCATCAACTCATTCAAAGCGTTGTTGAACATTAATCATCCCTATGCCAACATTTCTAATATTTTCAATTTTCTTTGGTGCCTTTGGAAGTCCAGAATGGTTGCCTTTTGCCGTAAGAAATGGTCTCCTCTCGCAGGTTCATCACGCTGCAAAAGCACTTATTGATTGTTAAGATCTATAGGGTAATTCCAAGGAACAACATCATAGCACGTCTCAAACTCAATTTGTCCAGGATACTAATTCTTTGCTGTTGCAGGGTAGTACAATCAAATCTGATCTGCTTGGTGTAGGTACAAAGATCTTCTCTCGATACTTCTTTCATGTGCTAAAGAATCCAGGAATTCAGCCACAAGAAGTAACAACGGAATTGGTCTTTTCATTGACATCCCAGATGGACAGGGAGGGACACAACTTCAAGTGCAGGCCTAAACAACACCTACAGATTTCCTTTATGTTCGAGCATCGGCACTCATTAGCAGATTTCTTCTCCATATCCAATGAGCTGCAGCCATCCATTTACTATATATCCAGGAAGCTCAATGGCATTGCTGATAATATTGCTCATCAGGTTCTAAGCAATACTCAAGAACATGTATTTGCATGTACTTCTTCAGCTCATAGACATAGATCTTGCCCTTTCATCTCTAGGATCTCCCAAGTTCATCTACATGCCTCTGTAATCACACTGTATTGTGTATGTGAGCTGAATGAAATGAATTTGATGCGCCGCTTTCCTAGTTAAAAAACATAATCCTCAACCAAACGTCACGTAACAAATGATGCAACACATGCAGCGAAGCTAAGTGCAGAAGTCAGGCTCCCGCCACAAATGCATGGAGCACAAATTGGTTGTAGGTAACCAAGCAGGCCCTTATGATTTGGCAAAGGAAAAATGGGTTTTGCGCGATTCAGTTTAGAATATTGCGCTATTGCGCTAATCTCCCGCGCAATGTGTCTATCCAGCTTCTGTGACCTTTGCGGTACAACAAAGGACGGTCTCATTAACTAAGCAACCAACATAACATGAGTCCTGTTAGTTATAAGTACAACCTTCGCTTTGTATAGCACATGCCACAATTTTTTCAACATGGTAACACGATCTCATTTATATCATAAAAATCAAAATGCAAATTACGTGAAAACCAACATGACAAAATTAAAAAGACAGCAGAATGTCTCTGAATTTGACACAAATGTCCACACCTGCATCAGCAGCACTATAGCAGCCACCAAAGAAAAACAAATGACAGACCACCTCCTCACTTAACTCGACGCAGCTCCATCACTAATAAGCAGCTTTGCAAACCTTCAAGGTGGCTTGTCAAAATGAAGCCATTGTCGTTGAACGAATTAGATCGAGGCAAAACTCCAACACGCCATCGAATCTCTAGATTTGGCATCCCACCACGACTAAGACGCCAAAGAAGGAAACCATACCGCCATCCATCAACCACGAACCCACGCCATCGAACTCTAGATTTGGCATCCCACCACGACTAAGACGCCAAAGGAGGAACCATACCGCCATCCATCAACCACAAACCCAGACACGCCCGCCTTCTAGTTGTCATCGATGCGCACTACAATCTGATCCGCTTCCTAGACTACCTCCCATGCTATGCGCTAACGTTGGAGCAGACGTCGCAACGGTGGAACCCGAGGACACATGTCACCACAAGGATGACGCTACCGCCATAAGATCCCTACTTGAACAGCATCGGTTTCCAACTCCCATCACCGAGCAAAAGATGATTGCCTCGCCGAAGAAGAATCCAGAGCCTCTTTATTCAGCATCATCATCGCCGCCGCTGAAACCAAGAGGTCAAATGATCCAGAAACCTAAGCTACTAGGGGCCTAGAACATAAAGTTAAAACAATCCACACGCACGGATCCGGCACATTTCACCACCGACGCACCAAGAGGTCACCGGCGGAGGGGAGCCGAGGGTTGGCTCTCTTGGCGGCGCGCGGCTAGGGCTGGTCGCTAGTCAAAGAGTTGCGAGATACACGTGAGTTGATTTAGTACTTAATGCACCTGTCACAGCTAAATCACCATCAACTGGCACATCATACATGTAGAAAAATATATCGCCTGATCAAAATTCACTGCCCAAAACATGTCACCGTAGGTAATATCAATATAGTCTGTTGGCTCACAAGAAAGAAACAACTAGTGATATCAAGATTAACGAACAAAAGTTTAGAGTTTAGATGACCATGACGATCAAGGTTCGCTGGCCTGTTCACCATCGCCAGTTTTCTGGCGTTTGGTTGAAGGTTCATTCTCTTCTTCATTCGTGACAGTCGCTCCAGTATCTGAAGCTGGCTCATCTGTCACCGCTCCATTTCCATCTTGGTGGCTCATAGCTCCATTGAGAGCCTCTGCGCCTAACAGAGAGATATGCTTGCTAGTAATTCTCCGACCTGCTCTGACCTTCGGACCCCAGTGACTTTCTGGGTTTGGAAGGAAACGATTCACCTTCTTAACCTGAGCCTTGCTGAGGGCAGCAACTGCTCTAGAGAAATTTGCCTATGATGAAAACACAAAATGAGTAAATATACAATTTTGTTCACATACAAGCATACAAGGGACACTGTAATCTGAACAAATAGCGTACCTCTAGCTGTGGAGATTTAGAAAGGATTGCAGTGCCCGGAGAGTCACGCGGCTGTTCCTTGATTGGATGGTTTTTCACCTGCGTTCAAATATTCCAGAAAGCTACAAGGTAAATAAAAGTTCATGGGGTACTTGAGGCTACATACTGAAGGGAAGTTGTGATCAAAAGTCACAAACAATCAATATTTACCCAGCAGCGCATGATGTCCCAAATAACATCCCAGGGGCATCAGACTTCAGCCCAAGCGGATTACAGTGACTGCTTGAGATCTGATATCCTGCATTTATAACCGCTGACCGAACATAACTGCAGATGGTGATGCACTTCACAGTCCCAGATATGTTGTGGAGACTAAAAATAATGGAATGTCATGCAATTCCTGCATAACAAGAGAAAACATGAATGAAGTTTAAAGAGAACACATAATAATGTATCAGTCCCATATAATCTATCCACAAATATGCACACAACAAATAAATGCTAAGCTAGATGGTCTAAATTACTGCAAAATCATTCCAATCCTTCGCTACAACCAAGGACCATTTACAAGCTTCTGCTTTTATCAAGCAAATGGGAAAAACAAACCAAGAAATGGTCTACTACTTCCAGCTGGAGTAACCAATTTACTGGACAGCAAAATTCTTCCTTGGTTCTAAATGTGGCATTTTTTTTATCTTACCATGGGTTATGATTAATAGTTCATTTGAGCAGTCTTGCTTAAAAATTCTCAAGAGTTCCCATCAATCTGGTGATACAATAACACCCAGGATTGACGGACCAGTTTTGCATAATCACATATGCATCAACAATAAAACTTGGCAAAAGAGAGATACTAGCCATGGCAATACCTCTGATACAGTAGTTAGAACTGAAGTAATTTTGTTGTACGCGGGATATCTATCCCGCATTTGCCTAACATCTGTCAGCGTAGAAAGTACCCAATCTTGATCATGAATAGGAGCAGACCATATTGGCCCACCCACATTAAATTTCTTTCCACAGTCGCTGCATTCTTGAGGAACAACAGGTCCAATACCAGGCGCATGCTTCAAGCTATTATTCTTCAGTCCAAACAGAAAGAACAAGGAAAAGAAAGCTTCAGACTTCATGTGGAATTTGAGGAAAGTTATAGGAGGGGTGAATGATACTAATACATACCTTAGTAACAGTCCTCCCAAGGGACTGAAGATGGAAAGAATCACAGCCGCACATTGATATACATAAGAAAGTTTAAGGGGTATTCTTTATTTCACTTGCAGACCTGCAGTGAAATCCATATATTATGATGAATTAGAAGCACTGCCAAGTAGAACTAAATAAAGAACATAATAGAGTATTTGCACAGAAAGAAGGTAAAAAAAATCTCACGTGAATACTCGAACAAAAACACGGACATAGAAATCCATATACACAGAGAGAACGGGCACAATATATCTCTTGTACCGATTTGCATGGCTCTGGTGTAAAGAGAAATGGTAAGCATGGGAAGAATTAAGATACCAAGGACAAAACATGGGAACTAGAGTTAAATTTACAGATCATTCAGCAAAAGCTTGTAACTGAAACTAAAAATATAGTACCTTCATAGATATTGAAATTTGTGAATTGTTTGACTGTACAAGTAACATATGTTTCATGATAGCATTTTATGATAGCTCATCAACTGATCATGGTTCAGCATAACAAAAGTTGAGAGTGAAATCATTCAAAATTTGCTTTGGAGTTGTGTACCTCGATACAGGCAAGGAGGATTCTCAAAGCCATTTCATGGCAATACTTGCCTTTGACAGGGTAGGAACCATACCTACACAACAGAATTGATTGTTACAACTTACAGAACAACTGAACAACATACAAACTCTTCAGTTGGAACTTTTTGGTGAGTACTGCCCATACTTGGAGTAGCAAACTTCTCCATTAGTTCCACAAAGTACTGCCAGATCAGTGGCTGTGCACATCAATAGCCCACCATCAGCAACAGCCTGTACAGCTGAGTCGAGGAATACAGATGGTGACCCATAGGGGTCAAGATCAACCTAAAAGACATTGGAGAAACATAAACCAGCAAGAAAGTAGGAGAAGAAAAACAAGCAATGTGAAAAACATCTTAAATAACATTTATTTGTAAAATTACTGTAATAATCATGTATACTTAACGCAATGACCCAATGTCCTATTTACATTAGTACTTTGGGCCTTCAGACCAATAACAAGGTTCACATAAAGCCTTACAACATACAAATTCCAAATACTTCAAACAGAAGAACCTTGGTCTACCTGAGTAGCGTACATAAAATCTATAAACATGTAAAGGAGCAAATCCACAATTATGTTGCCCAAGATTCTACCAGAGTTGTCACGAAGTGAGTAGACAGAACATAATATAAGTAAACGCCTCATCCCCCAACAAACAGTCAGATGAACACAAAACACCAACCAAACCTCCTGCAAAGTAGCACAGTGGCATCTTGAAAATGTTTAGAAGCCTTACCACATCAAATTCTTTTGGATGTGTGAGCATGTAAACTCGAGCATCAGCCAAGTGAGCTTCAACCTTGCTAATAGCAGAAGCCCCATTGAACTTGATGTTCCTCTTGCAAGCTTCAATAGAAGCTGAAGAAAGAAAACCACATTGAATGCAAGCACGGAGGCATTCATAACTAGGAAAGAAGTTTAAAACGTGTATTACCTTTATCATTGTCCAGAGCAACCACCTTCCTAATCCATCAACTTCACGCAGCATAACGGAGAGACTCAACCCAGAAGCAGCTAAAGCCTGCATTTTTTGTTGCCAGTGCAAACCGACCTCAGGTAGTGTTACTATGTGAATAAATAATTGACTGGATGTCGCTATGGTCGAAACTTCTTGCAGAAAGAGATACGACATGTCTCATTTGTACTAGAAGTCTCACCTCAAGAACAATTGGTGGCTTAAGCTCTCTGGTTACTTTCCTGGAAGTTGTCTTTGTTTCTTCTTTTGACAGATCTTCTATTTCATTTGTAGCCTGATTTGTCTCCTTTTGATGAACAACACCGATTTCATCATGCTGGCTAGTTAAAGCAGTGTTCCATTTACAACAGGTGTTTCAACCTGATTGCCTTTTTATGAGACTTATTATTCCTTTTATTCATCAGTTCCTCATATTCTTCCTTGCGCTTGGCAACAAATGTCCTTAACACAGCAATGGACATATCTCTGTTGTGCACCTAATCAAAGCAGTAAACTTGAGCTTTACAGGAATATATGCATGATGGTTAGCTGCAGGAGTAACCCTAAGTTTACAATGGTATGTAGTTTCCCTTTGGCCCTTTTATATTAAAAAAATAGCCAGTGTTAACCAAGCATCTATACTGCCCGTCTAGCCGCCTACCAGCAACAAATTGTCCCACTAGTATGCTGTTTCAGACACCATACCCCGAGCTGTTGGCTGATATTTGACCTGATAATATAATTATTAACAAATACTAATTATTTCAAAAAAGAAACTCTGCATTCCATCATCATGTTTCTCTACGGCAAAAGTTCAGGGACTTACAAAGTCACAATGCAACTTGAAACCTATTAATTTTAGAAAAACTTTGCCGTTAAAAAAAAGGGGAGTATTATAAAGAAACCAAGTCATAGGATTTTAAGCCATACAGATATCAATCCAGTTGATTTATCCAGTTCCAGAATACCACGTAGGCAAAGACGCTTAGCTGTTAGGGGCTTTGACATATCTCTGAACATTTGTAAACTTAGAATTCAAAACAGTATACGGCAGAGGGCTAACATAAATTATCAACAGAATTAAGATAAACTAGTTTAGCTAGGCAGAAACCACCATCATAATACAGCGAGGTCAAGTTGACACATACAGATCCAAACACAATCGTATTAATCGTTCCCCAGCACCCAATTTGGAGTCCTATAAAGTAACTCAAAGCTCTAAAACTGCTACACATCGATCAACTAGAAGCCAGCTGTGGATGTAACAATACATACTAAAGAAATAAAGCAAAGCCCCGCAATCACTAGACGCCTACGCCCTAAAGGTTAACTTAAGGAGTGCAGAATTAATCCCTAATCCACAGCGTATAATAAAAACAACAGACAAATATGAACGCGAAGATACCTGGACGGGATTGAAGAACACGGCGTTACTCGCGAGCATGAGGATCTCGGCCTCGCCTTCCTTCTTGATCTCATAGTCCTTGAGCTTGTCCTCCACTTCCCCCATGCCTCCAAATACAAACCCAACCACGGAATCCAACAGAAATTGGTGGCCCACGGCGAGGAGGCCGAGGTTCGGAGAGAGGGCGGAAGCTAGCGCTCAGCGACGCGCGGTTTGGGTGTTAGTGGCACGCGCATTCGGGAGAGACGAGGAGAGGTGTGAGCAGTGGGGCGGGGAGGAGAAACTGGGACGGAGATGAGGTATATGGCGGCGGCGGCGGCGGCGGGGAAGGGGGGAGCAAACTCGCGGAACCCAAACTAGCAGCCAGGGCTTAACGTAGGCTGTGAGGGTTCTTTCGGAAATATCATCAAAATAAGAATTGGGAACTTTATTTTATTTTATTTTATAGAAAAGGGAAATAAGGGCGCTCCAACGCGACCCTCAAATTGCCTGCAATGTCCACTTTGCCACGGCGCGTCCGACACCCTGGTCCCACTCAAAATTATCTCGCGCTTCGCTCTCTCCCGCATCTAACACATCTCTACTTTCTGTGATGCATTCATGCTAGTCCAAAGCGGGACGAATCGGTCATTACAGTACCGCATTGAAGTGGCGCCGGCCGGAGCCCCGATCTCTCGCATGTTAAACGCCGAGAGACGCTTCGACTATACAAGATGGGACAGCTATCTACCACATTGAAATCTGCTGCCGCCTGCTGTCTGCTGGCATTAAATGTGCAAGGCGGCCGACAAACTAACTCGACACCAGATTGACATAGTCGGCGCTGTCTTGCCAGCGCCGCTATTTATACATGGTCATGCCAGCACAATCCGCATAGCACCACGCCCGCTTTCATTTCTCATCCAGACACCACCTCCGCGCCGACCGCGAGCTCTATAGCGACACGGAGAGCCTTTCGATGGAGCACAAGCTCGACTTGTCCACCTTGGCGCCCACCGGCGTGCCCGCCATGCACGATGGATAGGCTGCCTTGCCAATGAGCTCGCCAAGGTGAGAGATGACTACCCCCGATGGAGGAGCTGTCCAAGACCTCTCCTCGTGACTCGCCCATGTCGCCTTCACCATGAAGTAGGCGCAGCGGACTTCAACGTTATCATGGCGAGGAGCAGCTTGACACCGCCCAGCTGGGCTTTCAAGCAGCGCAGAAGGAGCGCGCAGACAACCTCACCCTTCTCACGATCGACGATCATCAATGAGGGCCAAATCTATTATGAAGTTCGCATGAAAGCGAGGAGGCCGGGCGGCCATTACCGCGGAGAGCCCAAACTTTGTCGCCATAATCGGGCGCTTCACGAGGCCATGCACAAGACTCGCCTGCAGAATAACGCTGGTCGCAACATAGTCGGACGTGGAGGTGGCGCTGGCGATTGTGGACGGAACGCATATTACGCGCTTTCGTTCGCCTACCAAATGTTCACGCCTGGCCTCTACGCACCACCAGGTCGGCCCATCTACGCCCATTGTGGACCTAACCTCCATCGACGACGCTCAGGTCGCGAATCACGACGAGGGATTGATCTATCGTGAAATGTCTCTCATTAACTCTCAAGAATCTCTTAGATCTAAGATTTAGTGTGGACGAGAGTGAGAGGGAGCACTTGGTGTTCTTCGGTGTCTTCTAATGAAGTGGTCATCCCTCTACCGGAGTGGTGGAGGATATATGTAGTTCCCAACAAATAGAGTCATTTGGCCATTTACTATAAGTGCCCTGACGCTCGGTCACAATCCAGATGTTCGGCCCCTTGAATTTCGGGGAAGAGCCAGAACAAAGGAGACAAGGAATCACTGCGTGTCCGAATAGAAACCCACTAATCCGGAGGAACCTTGATGGTCCGGATAGGTCAAATACTTACTAGAACCGGAGGTGAGACATCCAGATGTCCAGCTTTGCGCCAGCACATTCGGGCATGCCAGATGAAAATGTTGCTTTGTGTGATCGCCCGTGTCATGCCGGATGTCTTGTAAGGGCATATTTATCCCTTAGTTGTTTTGGTGATTGATGACAATGCTTTTGGCAGACTAATCGTGCATTGAGCATTTCGATATATCATGACCAGCACAAGACGATTTGGTGCCCCTTGAAGACTATTGAAGACGACGCTTTCACGCTTTTTCGGTGGATTTGAGTCGAGGAAAGCCGTACTATTAAGATGGGGTCTGCGTTGGAAAGGTTTGGGTGGAATCAACACGCATACGCCTATTTCTTTTTGCACCACCTTTCCTTTGGCTCTTTGGGGCATCCTCCGCTTTCTCCGTCTCTCGCAAAATGAAGGACTCCTAGTGTTGTTGAACCGGGGCATGCGGTAGTATTCGCCGGAGGGGTAGTACCGCAGTCCTTACAGGTAGTACCTACTCACGCCTGTAGTACTACTGTGTGTTCATCGTAGTACCGCCCTAGGGAGCGGTAGTACCGGCCTCGCCGGCTCAATCGCCGAGCGGTTGTAGGGCGGATGTAATTTTTACATCCGCCCTACACGGTAGTACTCACGCCATGGGCGCTGTAGTACCGCCAGCTCAAGCTAGCGCAAAGATGAGCGGAAGTAGGGTGGATGTAATTTTTACATTCATACTTCACACGGTAGTACCGTGTCGATTTTTGCATGGATCGAACTCGGAAGTAGCCACGGATGTATTTTTATATGTCCGTGCCTTTCCAGCCTAGACCAACCCCGCCTTGCGGTAGTATCGCAAGGGGAGAGGTAGTACCGCCGCCATTCTACCACCCCGCTTCTTTGCACAGTGTCCGGTTAGCTCTCGTCACACAACCGTAGTACCGCAGGCCTTGCAAGAGTACTCATGGCTCAAGTAGGCGGTAGTACCGCTTGTTGTGTGCGGTAGTACCGCTTGTTGTGTAAGTGTAGTACCGCTTCGTCATGGGCTGAGTTAGTGGATAATTCGCTTGGATTTGTTCTTTCACTATAAAAGGGAGTCTTCTTCTCCGAGTTGACCACCTCTTCCATCCCCAAGCTCCATTTTTGCTCGATTCTCTCCCTAGCCAATCAAACTTGTTGATTCTCTAGGGATTGGCTGAGAAGGCTCCGATCTACACTTCCACCAAGAGAAATTTGATTCCCCACTAATCCTTTCATGATCTTGTTACTCTTGGGTGTTTGAGCACCCTATATGGTTGAGGTCACCATGAGTCATATTCCATTGTGGTGAAGCCTCGTGGTGTCGCTGGGAGCCTCCAATTGTTGTGGAGATTGCCCCAACCTTATTTGTAAAGGTCCCACGCCGCCCCAAGGGCACCAATAGTGGAATCACGGCATCTCGCATTGTGTGAGGGCGTGAGGAGAATACTGGGCCCTAGTGGCTTCTGGGGAGCATTGTGCCTCCACACCACTCCAAATGGAGATGTACTTCCCTCAAAAGGAAGGAACTTCTGAACACATCCTCGCCTACACCGGCTCCACTCTTGGTTATCTCAGACCTTTACTTGTGCAAGCTTATATTGTGTTGTATCCTTTGCTTGCTTGTGTGTTTGTTGTTGTTGCATCATATAGGTTGCTCACCTAGTTGCATATCTAGACAACCTACTTTGATGCAAAGTTTAAATTGGTAAAGAAAAGCTAAAAATGTTAGTTGCCTATTCACCCCCTCTAGTCAACTTTATCGATCCTTTCAATTGGTATCGAGCCTCGCCTCTTTATTAAGGACTTTGCCGTCCAAGAGTATCGCTGACACCGTAGACGATGGGGAGGAGCACTCTTGTGTGAATCCATTCTCGCCTATGGCTGATGGGCAATCATGGTCTCGGAGGAGTTCAATGTGGCTTTAGGCACATTGAAAACTCCATTTCGGCCGAGGTCAAAGGCATGTTTAAGAACTTTCTTGATGGTCTCAAATTATCCACCGCACTGCTGGAAGTGGTCGATCCCACTAGGATGGCGCCAGATGGTTTGGGTAACGGTGGAGCCACCCCATACCCTTACCCGTCATCCCAAACCTTACCCATCACCCGCACCCATACCCATTGACGGGTACAATTTTTTCCCATACTGTCACCCATCGTGGTAATGGGTACCATGGGTAAAATTACCCAGATTTGCAACACAACAATTTGAGCATTACATAGTCATAAACAACAACTTATAATAATAATTTACAAACAACAACACATCATGATAGCAACGCATACTGCTCGTGGGCTAGCTATGTAGGTGCGTGCCTAGCATGAATTAATGCATGATGAGGTCCTTTAGGGCCATGATTTATGTACATATAATATGTTTAATATGTGGATAAATAATATATAAGGCCTATTTCTCAGATTATATATGGCACATGGGTACATGGGTATGGGTTATACTAAACATACCAGACTCCACTATACCCGATGGGTATGAAAATTTCCCATTTATGTACCCATGGGTATTTTTTTTGACCCATACCCTTGCCCTAATAGGGTTTTTACCCGCAGGGTACGCGGGTAATGGGTACCCATTGACATCCCTTATCCCACTAACAAGGTGTCAGATGCTAACTCCGACAAGGGGGAAGCTACTAGTGAGAAAGTTCCTTTGTCTAGTGGTAAAATGGTAGTGGCATCTTTGCCCATGTGGAAGCACCTCCTACTTATGGAGGACCTATTCCTCCACTCATTTAAATCATGCCAACCTCCTCCTAAGATTGTGAAAATGAGGATTTTGATGCTTGGGTATATCGCTTAAACGCATTTAAATCATGTTAATACTAACCTTTGGAGAATCGTTGAGCAAGGTTTTATCCAAGATGACCCAAGCAGCTTCACCCCTAGAGAAGCCATGGATCATCAATTCAACGAGAATGCTCTCTTCATCATCCAAGATGCAATTCCATCCGAAGATCTTGCACATCTCCGACCTTTCACCATGGCCAAGGAAGCATGGCACCATGTTGTTTCCTTTACAAGGGAAGCACAAGCATTCAACGCCCAACTATGAAGTGGTGCAAGATGAGGACGATGAGTTTGCAATGAATGAAGATGAAGAACCTCGTGAGCTTTACCGAGGTTAACCACTCGCGGGTCTCACTCGAGATCATGGGAGCAAGGATACGGATGAAAATTGGATCAAGCGAAGTTCCTCAAGGCCATGATGCCTTATCACAAGGCCATGTCCTCCGTCATCCGTCAAAGACCGGACTTCCACACCTTGTCCTCAAGTGAAGTCTTGGATGAGTTTGTGGTAATGAGGATCTTGGACAAGACCGCCGACAATGCGGTGTTGCGCTCTCAAAGAGCTAAGAAGCCCAACCTTGCTTTGAAGGCCAAGGTTAGTGTGGAAGAAGAGGATGAAGAGGAAGAAGAGGAGAGCAACCCCGATGATACAAAATATGCTTATCATGAGCACATGGCTCTTGCTCCAAGGCAATTTTGGAGCAAGAAGAACTCAAGGCCCAACTTCAACAAGAACAACTCAAGTGGCACGAAGAGCAAGCAACGAGTGAGGACTTGCACAATTGTGGAAATGTGAGTCACTTTGTTGTGGAGTGTCCCTATGAGAAGAGGGAAGACAATGGTGGCAAGCTCATCCAAAAGACAAGGAAGTCCTTCCCAACAAGAGCAACTTCACCAAGAAGACTCCTCCCAAGGGGTTGGTGGCACAAGATGAGTACAATGAGGATGATGATGATGAATAGGGTGAGTCGGTTTCATGGCCTGCCACATTGCGACAACTCCACGGTGTGTCTCTTCGACTCACCCAATGAGAACATCACCGCTAAGTGCCTCATGGCTAAAGCCACCGACAAGGTAACCCCAACATCAAAACTGCCATCATTACTAATCCTTCTTTCACGGATTGTATTGATGAAAGTGAGGGTCCAATGTGGAGGAAAATGAATTTGAGTCTTTTATGAGTAAGCTCAAGGGTAAATCCAAGAAGCACTTCTGCTTTCTCTTGGAAAACTTGGTGAAGCCAATGACATGATCGAGGCTCATGAAGATACCATCTCTAAGATGGAGGGGCATAGTCGTTACTATGCAGATGAGATTTCAGATCTCCAATGCTCTTGAGGAAGAGCGCCGTCATCGCTTGGCTTCTTGAGGAGCCATACAACGATGACCATGCTAAATTGAAGAAAGATCTTGATCATGCTCTTGTTGTATCTCGTGTGCTAAACTCCGAGAAAGCCAAGCTTGGGGTTGATCTTGCTAGACTCAAAGAGGAGTTTGATTTACTTGACAAGGCTCACAAGGTCTTGGAGGGTGCTCATGCTAGCCTCAAAGAGTCTCATGATCAACTCCAAGTAAAGCTAACTCAAGGAGAAAGCCACTTTTCCTCATATGGTCTTAATTGATAATGCAAATGCTACTAACCCGTGTTGTGAGCATGTGCATCTTGTTGAGGAGAATGCTGTTGAAGAAGCAACTTGAGAAAGGCCTTGTGTCGTGTATACAAGGTGAGAAGAACCTCAACGACTTTTGAGCAATCAAAAGGAAGTTGTGGCTAAGGAAGGGACCGGGTCACACCCAAACCCAAGAACAAGAAGAAGAATGACAAGGCCAAACGACCTACTCCTCTCAAGCAAACCTTTGTGAAAGAGGGAGAGGGCGCTCCTAAGGAGAAGAAGAACAATGTGAAGGGGGCTGGTGAAGGAAATATGCCCTAGAGGCAATAATAAAGTTATTATTTATTTCTCATTTCATGATAAATGTTTATTATTCATGCTAGAATTGTATTAACCGGAAACTTAATACTTGTGTGAATACATAGACAAACAGAGTGTCACTAGTATGCTTCTACTTGACTAGCTCGTTGATCAAAGATGGTTATGTTTCCTAGCCATAGACACGAGTTGTCATTTGATTAATCTGGATCACATCATTAGGAGAATGATGTGATTGACTTGACCCATTCCGTTAGCTTAGCACTTGATCGCTTAGTATTCTCGCTATTGCTTTCTTCATGACTTACACATGTTCCTATGACTATGAGATTATGCAACTCCTGTTTACCGAGGAACACTTTGTGTGCTACCAAACGTCACAACGAATCGGGTGATTATAATGGTGCTCTACAGGTGTCTCCGAAGGTACTTGTTGGGTTGGCGTATTTCGAGATTAGGATTTGTCACTCCGATTGCTCGGAGAGGTATCTTCGCCCACTCAAGAATGCACATCACTATAAGCCTTGCAAGCATTGTAACTAATGAGTTAGTTATGGATGATGTATTACCAAACGAGTAAAGAGACTTGCTGATAATGAGATTGAACTAGGTATTGAGATACCGACGATCGAATCTCTGCAAGTAACATACCGATGACAAAGGGAACAACGATGTTCTTATGCGCGGTTTGAACCGATAAAGATCTTCTTAGAATATGTGGGAGCCCATATGAGCATCCGTGTTCGCTATTGGTTATTGACCGGAGACGTGTTTCGCCTCATGTCTACATTGTTCTCGAACCCGTAGAGTCCGTGACGCTTAAAGTTCGGCGACGGTTATATTATGAGTTTATGTGTTTTGATGTACCAAGATAGTTCGAGTCCCGGATGAGATCGGGACATGACGAGGAGTCTCAAATGGTCGAGACGTAAATATTGATATATTGATGACTATATTCGACATCGGAAAGGTTCCGAGTGATTCGTATTTTTCGAGTACCGAGAGTTACGGAATTCGCCGGGAGTATATACCTTATTGGGCTTTAGGGAAAGAGAGGAGAGGCTGCCTCTCAAGGCCTAGTCCGACTGGACTAGGGGAGGGCTGCGCCTCCTTCCTTCTCTCTCTCTCTCCCCTTTCCTTGACTCCTACTCCTACTACTTGAAGGGGGAATCTACTCCCTTGGGAGTAGGACTCTCCTAGGGCGCGCCATAGAGAGGGCCGCCCTCCCTCCTCCACTCCTCTATATATGGGGAGGGGGGCACCCCTTGAGAGACAACAATTGATCCCTTGGATCTCTTAGCCGCAAAGTGCCCCCTCCACCATAGTCCACCTCGATAATATCATAGCGGGTGCTTAGGCGAAGCCCCGCTACGTGAGAACATCATCATCGCCACCACGCCTGCCGGCCGATAGAACTCTCCCTCAAAGCTCGCTAGATCGGAGTTCGAGGGACGCCATCGAGCTGAACGGTGCTGAATTCCGAGGTGCCGTGACGCTCGTACTTGATCGGTCGGATCATGAAGACGACGACTACATCACACCGCTAAGCAGTTAACGCCTGCTGCTCTACCGAGTGGGGTACGTGGGACACACTCTCCCTCTCGCTGTTATGCATCACCATGATCTTGCGCATGCGTAGGGAAATTTTTGAATTACTACGCTCCCCAACAAAGGGCATCCGAGCCAGTGTTTTATGCGAGATGTTATATGCACGAGTAGAACACAAGTGAGTTGTGGGCGATATAAGTCATACCGCTTACCAAAGATGTCACACTTTGGTTCGCGGTATTGTTGGATGAAGCGGCCCGACCGACATTATGCGCGACGCTTATGCGAGACTGGTTCTACCGACGGCTTTGCATACAGTGTGGTGGTGGGTGCTTCCCAACTTTAGTTGAACTGAAAGTGGCTACGCCGGTCCTTGAGAAGGTTAAACAACACTAACTTGACGAACTATCGCTGTGGTTTTGATGCGAGGTAAGAACGGTTCTTGCTCAGCCCGTAGCAGCCACGTAAAACTTGCAACAACAAAGTAGAGGACGCCTAACTTGTTTTTGCAGGCATGTTGTGATGTGATATGGTCAAGGCATGATGCTAAATTTTATTGTATAAGATGATCATGTTTTGTAACCGAAGTTATCGGCAATCGGCAGGAGCCATATGGTTGTCGCTTATTGTATGCAATGCAATCGCTTGTAATGCTTTACTTTATCACTAAGCGGTAGCGATAGTCGTAGAAGCATAAGTTGGCTTAGACGACAACGATGCTACGATGGAGATCAAGGTGTCACGCCGTGACGATGGTGATCGTGATTTGGCTTCGTAGATGGAGATCACAAGCACAAGATGATGATGGCCATATCATATCACTTATATTGATTGCATGTGATGTTTATCTTTATGCGCCTTATCTTGCTTTGATTGACGGAAGCATTATAAGATGATCTCTCACTAAATTATCAAGGTATAAGTGTTCTCCCTGAGTATGCACCGCTATGTAAAGTTCTTCGTACGAGACACCACGTGATGATCGGTGTGATAGGCTCTACGCTCAAATACAACGGTGCAAAACAGTTGCACACGCGAATACTCAGGTTAAACTTGACGAGCCTAGCATATATGTATATGGCCTCGTAACACCGAGACCGAAGGTCGAGCATGAATCATATAGAAGATATGATCAAGATAGTGATGTTCACCATTGAAACTACTCCATCCCACGTGATGATCTGACATGGTTTAGTTGATTTGGATCACGTGATCACTTAGATGATTAGAGAGATGTCTATCTAAGTGGGAGTTCTTAAGTAATATGATTAATTGAACTTAAATTTATCATGAACTTAGTCCTGGTAGTATTAGCATATCTATGTTGTAGATCAATAGCTCGCTTAGCCCCCCTGCTTTATTTTGATATGTTCCTAGAGAAAACTAAGTTGAAAGATATTAGTAGCAATGATGCGACTTGGTCCGTGATCCGAGGATTAACCTCATTGCTGTACGTATATTATGTCCTTGATGCACCGCTAGGTGATGTAACTATTGCAGAGCAGATGCGACGTTATGAACGCTTTTGACAAAAGCTCGGTATGATGACTACTTGATAGTTTAGTGCACCATGCTTTATGGCTTAGAACCGGACTTCAAAAATGTTTTGAACGCCACAGTAGCATATAAGATGTTCCAAGAGTTGGTATTGGTATTTCATACTGTGCCCATGTCGACAGCCTATGAGACCTCCGAAAGATTTTTGCCAATAAGATGGAGGAGAATAGCTCAACCAATGAGCATGTGCTCGATTGTCCGAAAGTACTACAATTACTTGAATCAAGTGGGAGTTAATCTTCCAGATAAGATAGTAATTGACAAAGTTATCTAGTCACTATCACCAAGTTAATAGAACTTCGTGATGAACTATAATATGCAAGGGATGACGAAAGTAATTCCCGAGGTCTTCGCGATGCTGAGATCGGCGAAGGTAGAAATCAAGAAAAGAGCATCAAGTGTTGATGGTTAACAAGATCACTAGTTTCAAGAAAATGGCAAAGGGAAAGAAGGGGAACTTCAAGAAGAACGGCAAGCAAGTTGCTGCTCAAGTGAAGAAGCCCAAGTTTGGACCTAAGCCTGATACTGAGTGCTTCTACTGCAAAAAGGACTGGTCACTGGAAACGGAACTACCCCAAATAATTGGCGGATAAGAAGGATGGAAAAGTGAACAAAAGTATATTTAATATACATGTTATTGATGTGTACTTTACTAGTGTT